>CAUYQG010037256.1:0-10952 GCA_963574415.1 Tarsius wallacei | reverse complement strand
AAACATAGTGAGACTCTGTCTTTACAAAAAATAAAAAATTAGCCAGGCATGATGACACATACCTATAGTCCTAGCTACTTGGGAGGCAGAGGTGGAAGGACAGCCTAAGCACAGGAGGTTGAGACTGTGGTGAGCCATGATCATGCCACTGCACTCCAGCCTGGATGATGGAGTGAGAGTCCAACTCAGAAAACAAGCAAACAGACAAACAAACAAATATCTTCCATTTTTTTCTTTTTTTCATTGCCATATGCACTCAGTCAATACTTCCTCTGAGCTGTGCTTCCTAACCAATTCCAAATCAGTCCATGTCTGTCCACCTCCACCACCAACCACAGCCAGAGGTTCACTCAGGGGTTGGCAAACTTTGGCCTAAGGGCTGAGTCCTACTTACCACTTGTCCTAGCCTGTCCCAGGTTTGTGTGGTTTGTAGGCTAAGAATAGTTTCTACGTTTTAAGTGGTTTTTTAAAAAAAATCGAAATAAGAACGATGTTCTGTGACACATGAAAGTTTTTATAAAATTAAAATTTCAGTGTCCACAAATGAAGTTTTATTAGAACACAGTCAAACCTGTTCTGTGACATATTGTCCGTGGCTGCTTTTGCACTATGGTGGTGGGTGGAGCAGTTGCCCCAGAGACCCCTGAAAATATTTACTCTCTGGCCCTTTATAGAGAAAGTTGGCCTCAATTGCTCCTTCCTGCATGATTGTCACAGCCTCCTAACCTGCCTCCCTCCCCCACCCTTGTGTCTTCTGTTCTTTCGCCACAGAGCAGCCCAAGTGCCCTTTGTAAAGCCTGGATCAGATCACTTTTTTATTACAGTTCTCAGAGTCTTCTCACTGCGATTGTAATGAAAATCCTGTAATAAAAGCCACGCTTCTCACGGTGGCGTGTGAGGCCCTACATGATCTTGTCTTTACACTACTCTGACTTCATCACCCACATTCTCCTCGCTGCTTGTCACCTGCCTTTTTCATGCTCTCTCAAATACTCCAGGCTCCTTTTTATATTCTTGTTTCCCCCACAAGGCATATGCTCCCCAATAGTCATCACATGGCTTTAGCTAGTTGTCCAGTAGGCAGCCATTGCTGCATTTTGTTTTCTTCTGAGCAGTTATGATTGTCTGGAATTGCCTCATTTGTTTGTTTGTTTGTTTTTGAGACGGGGTCTCACTCTATCACCGAGGCTGGAGTGTAGTGGCTCAATCACAGCTTTCTACAACCTTGAACTCCTGGGCTTAAGTGATCCTCCTACCTCCAGAGTAGCTGGGAAAACAGGTGTGAGCTGTCCTACCTAGCTGTTTTTTAAAAAATGTTTGTAGAGACAGGGTCTTGCTATGTTGCCTAGGCTGGTCTCAAACTCCTGGACTCAAGTGATCCTCTCACCTTGGCCTCCCAAAATGCTGAGATTACAAGCATGCATCACTGTGCCTGGCCTCTTTGTTTGTTTAATGTCTTTTCCTCTTCCCTAGATTCTTTGGCAAGATTGTTAGTATGGGCAACCTGGTCAGTGTTTTTCACAGCTGTACCCCTAGCCCCTAAGAATACTGCTATTCTGTTTGTATATAGGCACAGAGACAGAATTCAGCCTGTCCTCAAACATTTGCAGAAACATTTTCTGGGAGAGCCACTCAGAGCCCAAGTACCAGAGAAGAGAATACTCTTTGCTGCACCCTGGCCAAGTGTGTGGCACTGCCCTTTTTTTAATGTTTTATGCCTTATACAAAGCTGTCCTCATTGGACATCAGAGATGGTGGGATGGGAGAATTCGGCATGGTTTTTATTTTCTTACCTTCCTTCTTAGCCACATGCTTTGCAGAGTCAGTGGAATGGATAAATCACAGGTTTTATACTTGGATGGACTTTGGTTTAAATCCCGAGAAGGGTGTGACATGAACTGCTTATTTAATTTTTCCTAAACCTTTGTCTTTTCACCATCATCATAGCTAACATTAATTTACTATCTATTGTTGTAGACAGTATTCCAGGCCCATTACCTGCATTAACTCATTGAGGATTTGTGAAAAACTACAAAGGAGAATTAGTAGATTTCTCATCTTATGCGTGAGGATTATGAGATGCACAGAGGTTAAGTAATCCTGGAGCTGTGCAGCTAATTAGGGGTAAATGTACATTTTATACTCAGGAAGAACCCATGTTCTTAATCTCCACCCTACAATGCCTCTCACTGTGAGGTGGGTATATCAGTCAGGGTGAGCTATGTTTCAGTAACAAAACCCCCAATCTTAGTAGCTTGAAACAACAAAGATTTCTCTCTCTCTTTTTTTTTTTTGCTTTGTTTCATATATTGGCCGGGAACTCTGTTCAGCCTTGTCCTTTTTCTAGGACTAGGCTGACAAAGCGGCCGCATTTTAGAAAGTTAACATTTATAACAGTGAGAAAGGGAGCTTTAGAACAGGGCGGAGCAGGGTTTCTCTACAGGGATACTGTTAGCATTTTGGAATGAATAACTATTTGTTTAAGGAACTGGCCTGGGCCCTGTAGGAAGTTTAACAGTACCTGGCCTTTACCCATCAGATGCTAGTAGTACTCTCTCCCTAGTTGTGACAATCCAAAATTGCCAAATGTTCCTTGGGTGGCAACATTATCCCTGGTTGAGAACCACTGCCTTAGACTAAGATCTCAGACTGGAAGTGAAATTCTACACCCTGGCGATGATATACATCTCAATTCGTCACATGAACCCATCTAACCACAAGCAAGCCAGGAAGTGCATCCCACAAAGCGAAACACGAAGAAAATTAGAAATACCTGTTGAACAGAGTTAATGGTTACCACGGATGGGGATAATAATATGCACCTTAAAAATTATGACGCAGATGCTTAAGTCAGTGTGGACATCTGAGGCAGTTTAGAGCAGAGTTGGCAAACTATGTCCAAATCCAGCTACCCATTTTGTAAGTAAAGTTTTATGGGAACACAGTTATGCCCGTTTGTCTTTATCATCCATGGCTGCTTTCATGCTACACCAGCAGAGTTGAGTCTGTGTTTGCAACAGAGGCTGTGTGGCTGGCAAAGCCTGAAATAGCCACCATCTTGACCTTTTTGTGGTAAACGTTTTCCAACTCCTGTTTTAGAGAATCGAACTTTGTTTGGAAACAGGACTTTGGGCTGAGCAAGACTAGAAAGAGATGCATAATGCTGCTTCCATGTTTGTTCTAAAATGTCAAGATGCCCTTAGAGGACCATCATGCCTTGATCGGCTGCAATGGCAGCGCAATCATGTTTCTACTTGTAATCTTATCAGCCCCACCTCAGGGTTGAGACAGGATTCACATACACCTGCATCTACCCTCCTGATTTGTGTAATGAGCACCTGGCAATTAAAGTTAAAAGTACTTTATTGGGCCTGCATCACATGTGCGGCAAAGTGTACATATCATAAATATGCAACCCAGTGAGCTTTCACAAGTGGAACTCACCCCAAAAGTGTCCTTCTGCTTCCTTCGGGTCCCACCCACTGTTCCCAGGGTACCCTGACTCCTGAGGGCAGCACTTGCTAACCCCAAAAAGTCTTCTTATGGACAATTTTCAAACATACCTTACAGTAGACAGATTAGTGAAATGAACCCTGTTGTATTTCACCAGCTTCAAAAGTTATTGGCATTGTGCCATTCCTGCTTCACATCTTCCTCTCTCCACCTCTGTCCCTCCCTCCCTCCTTCCCTCTCTCTTTCCCCCTCCCCTCTCTCTTTCCCCTCTCTCTCTCTCTCTCTCTTCTCTTTCCAGATGATGGATGAATAGATAGACACAATATCTACCACTGTAAAATATCAATTGGACACTCATCTTTATAAGTTTTAACTTCTATATTCTCATTCATAAAGTAGGCGTGATAATAGGTCCTGCGTACGTCATTACAGGCTTGTTGGGGGCTGAGGGGATTGATTTACCGTCTTAAGCTGTTATAAGACCAAGTAGTTAGAATTCCAGACATGTTAACTGTTATCATCATCATCATCTTCATTATCGTATGATTATAGGGAGTTAATTAGCAGGGTTATAACTGCCCCCCCTTCCTTTCTCTAGGTTTATGCCGTAGTGGTGATTGCATCTGTGGTGGGATTTTGTCTGGTGGTAATGCTGTTTCTGCTTAAGTTGGCAAGACACTCCAAGTTTGGCATGAAAGGTAAGAAGGGTTTTGTTTATTTTGCTTCTTATGTGGAATCATTTTTGGCTTATGACTAATGCTAATTACCACTAAAGAAGGAAGCGGCTAGATTTATGATGACTAGGTTTTAAGGCTGAGAAAATAGCAACAAGGATATGATACTACAAATCAAGACAGAGCAAAATAATGTTGATTACTCAGCACTACCCACTTTCCCATGAGGACAGTTGTCCCAGAAGACACAGAACTGGTTTCTTGGTGATCAAGTGACTGACTAATAATAATATAGGGAAATAAACAGTGCTCGATTTTTTTCCTTTTGCTCCAGGAAGGCAGGCGAGGCACAATTGCGGTAGGATAGTCTGGACATGTGTACTTTGTGCAGAGAGGTCTGTTTTGCTGTGCACCTGACTTTCACATCTTCAGTGGTATGCTTCTGGTGTTACTACTGCTTTTCGAGATTCTCATTCGTTGAAATTTAAACAACAGGTTTGGGAAACAAAATAAGGACAGCCGTTAGCGGTCCATGGAAATTGTGTGAATGAATGGCATTTTTTCCTCCTCAGTGGAAAAATTCTCAGTGCTAGATTAAAAATTAGGGACTATATGTTCTGTTTTTAGAAGGTTGAAAAACAATTGTAGGGGGAAGACCTTGTATAAATGTTCTTATATAAAAAGCGAAGAGTTTCAATGATTTAAAAGAATTTACTTTGAAGTTTAAACATATGTATTGTCTAATATGTTATTGTTGCATTTTGGGTGGTCTCTTAGACACTATAATGTCTAAGTGAAAAACCTGGAAGTAAACTTTAGTGGTGTTTTGGTTGTGTTGGAGAGTTAGTCTGGTGGGTTTTCTTTAACTGTGTGGTGTGTGAGAATTACTATTACTCTTGCGTGTTTATTTTGAAAGGAATGTTTAAGTAACAGTAAGTTGTCCAGCACACGCTCGGATCTAGGGTAGGTCAGATCTATTTCTGATGTTTCTTTCTTTCCCTTTGCTGGTGCCTGTGACCAAGATTCCTAAGCCATTAGCAAGCAGGGAGGAGTAGTGCTAAACTGCGACTTAAGAAAACTCCAAAACTCCTCCTGATCCCTCCTTGGTCGGCTGATCCTTGATCTTTCCTTAGTGTAAGAAAACAATCTTTCATTCTCCTTATAAATAAGGCTTGGGAAAGAGACTGCCCTACAGTGATTTTAATTCATTTTACAAGGTGCTTCTCAAACTTGACTGTGCACCAAAGACTCATGTAGGAATTGTGAAAACATAGGTGGCTGGGCCTTCCCCAGAGTTTCAGGTTTAGTAGGTCGGGGTGGACCCAACTACTGGCATTTCTAACAGTTTCCAGGGGATGCTGGTGCTGCTATTGCCAAAAGGTTATTTGAGCATCACTGTTCTATGTGATGCAGTAAACATGTACTTTCAGGTACCCTTCTGAGTGCGATGAAGTGTGGGGGGAGGCATTGCAAACTAAACTCACCCACTGCTTTACAGACCTTTCGGGGTCCCCACATCTCAGCTGGTACGCGGGCCTGGGCCAGGCTGCCGCTGGTCTCTATATGCTGCTACCTACCGTGGCATTTTGTTTTTCTCATTCTTATCAGGTGTTTCTTTCTTTGAAAGCCCTTGGGGTGAATGTCCCCAAGTGTAGATTTCACTGGAGAGTCCCTGATCCTAGCAGTAGAATTTCTTGTCTTGAAGTGTTTGGTTTGAGATCTTTCATCCTAAGGGCTCTTCGGGGAGAGGATGCGTCCAGATTCTTCCGGGAGTTTGGCAAAAACTTTGAGAATCTGTGGAGCAAAATTTAGGAGCCCTTCCCCATCCTTGGTTTAGGAAAACCACTGAGAGAATTCCCAGTAAATGTCGACCTACTCTCTATAGTGCAGTGATGGAGGAGAAAAAAGGTGGACATTTTGTTTCAGAGAAGATTGTATTTCATATAGAGACCCCAGCACTAAGATTGAAACAGTATTTTATTTGGATAATTTGGGATGATTACCACTAAAGCACCTACATTTTCTGAGTATAACCTGAGGGCGTCTTTAATGAATTGTAAGACAGAGTTTGTGTAACCTTGCCTGCAAATCTAGCAAATGACTTCCTTCAGGCAGTAAATACTATACATATTGTATGTTTTCCCCCCTTATTTCTAAGCATAAATAAAATCATTTTTAGAAATTTTGTCTTAGAGACTCACGTTTTTGCTTAGAATAGCTTATTTTTCCATTTTTAGCTACATGTCTTCTGTTGCATGAGATGAACAAAATGGGCCTGGTCTGGGGTTATTGTTTTACAAGTCAAATGTTGAGTTGATAATCTTTGAGAATATAGAAATTAAGATGTGGTCCACACATCGAGTACAAATGAAACTGCATAAAAAGTGATGCTTAAAAATTAATGTAAGTTAATGTATTTTAAATGCTGTCAGAGCTGGGATTACTGCTGAAAGTATATGTCTTTAAAAAGGGAAGAGTATGTAAAAACACTATTATACCTCCCCAAATAACCAGGCAATGTGTCCGTCATGATTTCTGTGTAACCACGGTATGAATGGTGCGCAGCCTTGGCCAGGACTAGGCACAGGGTGAGAGGCCCATAGCTCGTGTACAGATGAACTATTTCCAATGTAATTTCTACCCGCATAAGCAACTTCCGGGAGGTTCTAAGCCCATCTCCCTTCTCTTATTTTGGAGACAGATTGAGACAGAAGGATGACTGCCAGCCTACCTATAGGTATCCACTGCTTTGTGTCCATCCCTCGCCTTGCACAGTTTATCTTGAGTGTTGACTGTTTAAATCTATAATGAAAGGCTCAAGATTATTGACTGCAGTTTAATACTGCTGATTTGAAGGCCCCAGATCTACAAAACCCAGAGACCTCATAAGATCACATTACAGCTGTATGCAGGGCAGCTCGAGATTTAAGGATTTACCCAAGACCCTCCAAATATGACTTATGGTGTTGCTTCCATGGGAAGGTGATGGGAAGATTCCAAACCTGGATTTGAGAATACAGCCAGTGGGCTGTGGTGATGTCTTTGGAAATGAGTCTATAAACTTCACTAGGTTTTGTTCCCTGTTCTGCCATTCACCCTAAATCAAATGCTGATGGTCCAATCCAGAACATAGCACAGACTGTGTGCTCCATGGTGATGACATTCATATTTGTCTTGGTCATCTTTATTTTTCCAGTGCCTAGACTGGAGTGGCAGTTGATAAATATTGATTGACAGAACAATCAGAATTTTTACCCTCATCCACTTTAGTTGGGCCATTGGAAAACAGTTAATATCTGGGAAATGGCTAGCATGTGAGTGCTTAGCAAAAGATTCTAGAACTCTTCTGAGTTTCTAAAGGGGACAAAGCACCCCCCCCCCCTTTAAAAAATTATTCCAGATAAGTAATGGCCATAGAGAAGGGGTCATTTTATCAAGATTTGTCTTAAAATATGTAGGCTGTTGCAGTCTGTTTTGAAAAATTATTGTTGTTTACATTTAGAGGATTCACTTAGGCTTTTTATTTTACACACGAACATCTTCAGTTCCTACCTCCGCACCTTGCATGGCTTTGGACTATGTGTCTTTCTCCAGTTCTGAAATCAGCAGAAGTGCCAGATTGGGGCTCGTATCTTACTGCCAACCTAGAATTTATCTTTTATTATTGCTCGATATAGCTTGTGTTTCTTGTTCCTAGTGTCCAATAGGCTACTGGCCCCATTTCATAAAGATGTCAAGAGGTAGCATTTATCCCAGTCCGTTTTCTTATGTTCATTTCTGTGCCTTTACACTGTCCTAGTGCTTTTTTGGTTGAATATCTAGTTATCATAATTACAGAAGCCACGAATAATGCCCCTCTGTTAGTGTTTGGCCATCTGTATAGGGATTATTCATATGTATGTTTAGCATGGATGCATAAAACGTATAACAAATCTATCTAAATCTATGTCAGTATTGATATCTCTATATGTAAACGCATAATTTTATCCCTTTTTTTCTAAGGCTGCCTCTGATATTTAATTTTAGTTTTCACTGAAATAGGGCTGAAAGAATTTTCCAGAGCAGCTCTATTGCCAAAGGAATAGGCAACCAGGCCTTTGAATGCCTTCCTTGTGTTGTAACCAAGTCTTGTGTTTAGCTCTCACATTGCTTCCTGGATTCCTCTCTTCATTGAAGATGTAGGAGTGCCTATGAAGGGGAGATGGAAGGACCTAGAAGCACAAGGGCTGCCAAGTCTTCAGAGTGCTCCACATGGGAACCCTGCCTGTGGCATTGATGGTGCACCGGGTTGCAAAAAATACCAGGGAGCCAACAGGGTGGAGGGGGCCTGGCACACTTCACACTGGTGAAGAGTGGTGTTGGCTATTAGCTTTGTTTTCCTTGCATTTGACCTTCTAGAGTAAAATATCTAAGTGACCCTAAGAAATCCCCACAGAAGGAAAGTAGAGGCAGAAAGCTTTTCTCTCATTCAGTGTTGATGGCCTGAACAGATTTCCTCAGCAGCCTCTGTTTCTTGCACGGAAACCGCCCTGTCCACATTCAGTCCTGCTATTTGAGCCTTAGAGGTTTCCAGTTAGTACAGACTGAAAAGCTACACTGCCTGAGGAGACAGATCCAAGTTTCTTGACTCAGATGCAAGGCCCACAGTTCAAGTTTCTTTTCTTATAAATGATCTTCTAAATGCCTTTCAACAGTAACCAAAAATCTAGTTATTTAGAAATAGTCATAAACATAGTGGGGCCAAAGCTAAAGAGATTGAACGTTAAAGCCTTTTATATGAGCCGAAAACAATTCTGGAAAGCTTAGGAGGTTGAGTTTACCAGATATTTGGATCAACTTTTAAAAGAGGGAAAAATGTGACCAAAAGCCAGAAGCACAGTTGTAGAAACATCTGTAAGGACAAACTGTTTTCCATATGCACCCCCTTCTGTTTTTTGGTTTTTTTGTTTTTTTTAAAGAAAAATAACATTGGAAAATTATAACAGTAACAAATGGATTCAATCTCCTTTTTCAAAATTGCAAGCAGTTTAGAAATATATAAAGTTAAAAATGGAAGTTCCCATCACCACCTTCTCCCGCCACTATTTCTAGTTTCTAGAGATAACTTTCTTTAATTATTCAGGATGCATATAGTATGTAAATAATCAAATATATAGCTTTATTCCTTATGTCGATAACCAAAAGTGTAACTTCATTTTTGGTTCCACTGAAACATTATAATACTAATCTTGTTCTGCATCTTCTTTAAGGTAATAAATTGCCTTGTGGATCTTTTGGCATCAGTACCTAGCTATCTACTGCATTCTGTTTCACAGTATTTCCTGGTAGTCTGGTATCAGGTTACTTGGACATGAAACCTGGCTCTGCGCCTTATAACCTATGTAACTTTGAGCAAGTATCTTATCCTCCCTTGCCTCAGTATTTCCTTCTGTAATAGGGCAATGATAGTACCTACCTCTTGAGTTGTTATGAAGACAAACTAAATTTATATTTGCGAAGTACTTTGGAGAGTTGGATTTAGTAGTTGATATATATTTACTGTTATTGTTATTGACTGATTATGATTGATTTGGCGTCTGTCCTTCAGTGGACATTTAACTTTTAGCTATGTCATCAGAAAATTATTTCAAATATTATTTCTATGTAAAGGTAGATACTTGAAAATGGGTTCCTGAGAGCAAAGGTGTGCATGTTTTAAATGTAGATAAGATAACTTTGCATAAATTCCTCTCCAATTCCACAGCTACTCCTCCACCAGCTGTTCATAAGGGTACTCTTTTGTTTATTACTCTTATCCATATTGGACATTATCAATCTTTTCTAAATTTGACCAATTTGGGTTAAAGTGATATTTTGATTAATAATAAAATTAAACATCTTTATTATATGAAGAATAAGAATACATGTTTATTTTTATCATTGATTCATAGAAATACTTTGTCAATTAGGTTGCTCATATTTTTTTCTGGTCTTTTGACTTTTTGATAGTGCTTTTGGCAAGCCAAAAATTTACCTTTTTATAGAAGCAAATCTGTCCGCCTTTTCTATTTAAGTTTGGTGTTTTGCTTAGGAAGGCCTTTTTCTGCCCTAAGGTGGTAAACATAATTTGAAATATATTTTTCACTCTATGTGTTTTTAAAAACTAGCTCTTTTATTTTTTTTGGATTCTTAAAAACTTTGATCTGAAGAACTCCTATCTTTTTCAGACATATATAAAATAAATATATCTAAGCAAATTTTAATGTGACATTTTCAGAGAGATGAATAGTATTATTTTAAGTTTCTGGAATCAGAAAGCTACTAATAAAACAAAAATACATTTGGAAAAACTTAATGATTAAGTCTTCCTTTGCAAAATAAGTAATGAGTTTTGCTGGGGTTTTTTGTTATAATATGGGAATATAAACCTCACATTTTTTTTTTTTTTTTGGTGAGAAAATATTTAATGAAATTTGGCAATATGGTAAATGCAGAACAGTTACAAATATATAATTATTGCATGCCATACATCTTGTTATTTTTAAGAGATAGGTTTATCTATGTCAACAAGCATGGTTATCTCAGAGGTCTTTTTTTAACTTTTAATTTTTTTATTTTAAAGTTGTGGGGTACAATTCAGGTTTAGGTATACAAATGTTCATTATGCAGGTACCCTTGTTGATGAGGTGTGCCCCCCTCCCCCAGCAGATTCCCACTACTGCCAATACTGCCTCTCCCCTCCCCGCACAGTTTGCCACTACTGCCAATTCTTTTCTTACAGTATTACGATCACTGAACAATTATCGTAAAACCTCACATATTAGAGAAAATAAGTTTTCACAAGAA
>CAUYQG010037253.1:0-21285 GCA_963574415.1 Tarsius wallacei | reverse complement strand
AGCGGGAAACTCCCAGGAGGGGGGTGGGGAAGCGGGATTGGCAGTAGTGGAAGTCTGCCTGGGGAAGGGGGGGGCCCACCTCATCAACAAGGTCACCTGCATAATGAATATTTGTATACCTAACCCTGAATTGTACCCCACATCCTCAAAAGAAAAAACAGTTAAAAAAAAAAAAAAAGAAAAAAGAACCTTACAAATGTGCAGATACGAACATTTCTTTTCTAGACTATGTTCTGTAACTACACACTGAATAGCTGGCACGCCTCTTCTGAATACTAGAAATGTTACTACAATAGATGGGTAATGAGCATTTCGTTAAGAGGGCAATAAAAAAAATAATGAGGGAAACTTTAGAATTTTGTGAAGCGATGGGGTGGGAGAAGGATTGAGCAAGGCTGGACTGGCACCAGAGAGCTCTGACTAGACAATTAAAAGGCAAATTATGACTCTCAAACTGTCCTGGTGTTAATTTCAAATTCCCGTTCGCCACCTCAGGGCTAACTGTGCTTCGCTCAAGTGGCTGTGTTTGCTTGAACAAAGAAGATAGACCTAGTGGGGTTTCTATTTTGAGTTTGTTCTTGTCGTGCAGGTTCTTCCAGTCCCTCTGTCCTGGACTGGTCTCTGCCCCGAGCCTCCTGGGCACCTGCCCCCTCATGACGGTCACAGGAGTTCAGTCGGTGCAGGTCGAATAACTGCTGACCGCATATGCTGGGAGAGTCAGGCTTTGTTTTAAACCGACCAAACAACTCTCATTTGTGGCTTCTGCATTTCCTCGCAGTTCATTTTAGAAACTGTTCGTTTTATTAGTAGGAGAATATTCTGTCTTTACCCCCAGAGTGCAAGCCAGCGCTCACGACTCACAAGTGGCCACCTTGTGTTTGCCCTCAGAGTGACCCAAGGGCTCTCGGTGTTTTACCCGATCAGCATTCTTTATTCTGCGTTCAGCCTACAAAGTTGCTTTTACTTGGCAGAAAAAGTAAATTCGTGACTGAAGGCTGAGCTGAACATAGATTGTCCCTACTTAGGGAAGAGTTTAGATACCATGACACTGCCTGGAGAATGTCATGGAATATCTCCCTTGGGTATTTCTTAGTCGTTTTGCACCCAGGGCAAATTAATTAATTAATTAATCTTTCACATTAATGATCTAATTTAATCCTCATATCATTTAAAATTAGGTCAACATTAATACTATTTTTAAGGAAACTAAAACAGAGAGATTTTGTTGTTTTTTTTTGAGCTGGAGTCTCACTCCGTCGCCCAAACTGGAGTCCAGTGGCCGCTCCCGGCCACCGCAGCCTCGACCCGCTGGGCTCCGGCGATCCTTCCACCTCAGCCTTCCGAGTAGCTGGAACTACAGCGCGTGCTACCACGCTCGGCTCATTTTTTGATTGATTGTAGAGATGAGGTCTCGCCAAGTTGCCCAGGCGGGTCTCGAACCCGTGGGCGCAGGCAATCCACTCACCTTGGCCTCCCAAAGCACGGGATTACAGGCTGAGCCACTGAGCCCGGCTTAAACAGAGAGATATTATGTTAGTGGTTGAAGCTCACAATTAATAAGTGTCACACCCTGACTTCTAATCCTACAGTTGCCTGACTTCAAAACACCTAGGACCCTGAACTTGCACTTGGACCGTCCACTGGACGTTGTGCAGGCCATCGTATATATACAATGTTTATGTGTTCATTTCTATGACACTGCATTTCCTCTTAGAAAAATATATTTCACTTTGGTAAAATTCCTTGATGTGGGCATTTAAGCTCTTACATTTTAGAGAAGTTGCCTCTCTCACTCAGAGATTTGCTTTTATTTTGTCAGATAATAGCAATGAGGGAGTGCCACGTACATTGTAAAACAGAACTGCATGTTTTAGCTTGGTTTGAAGGAGGAGTGGGATGTTGAGAGGTGAAAGAAAAGGGATGACTGGCCCGGGAGGGGATAACAAGTAGAGTGGCGTTGGTGATCTAAGATGCAAAAACATCTCACTCCATGAAGCTTCTCACATTTACAGCACGGGACTTTTGATTTTCTGTTATAGATTCCGAGTGATAATTTGATAAACCATGAAAAATAAGTATACAGGAAAACCCCATTGTGAGAAATTGACTTGACACCCTGATGACTAATTTATCTTAGTTAATGTTTAAACAGTTTCCCACACCAACTTCAGTTTGAAATCCTTGTAATGATTTGGATTCTGAGGTCCTGATACAGCTGGGATTTAGCTGAACCGTATTCAGCAATGAGATTATACATAATTATTTCTTGGAATTAATATTTAGTTGTCTGTTAGAAGCCAGGATGTGTGAGGACATCTTTTTCAAACTGTATCTTTCAGCAGTTGTTTGAAAATATCCCCAAAGGATTGTCACCTTCTTTTTGGGGGGGGGGTCCAAAGTCTCACTCCATCACCTAGGCTGGAGTGCAGTGGCACACTCATGGCCACCCCAACCTCGACCTGCTGGGCTCCAGCAATCTTTCTACCTCAGTCTTCCAAGTACAGGCACATGCCTCTATGCCCAGCTAATTTTTGATTTATTGTAGAGACGAGGTCTCGCCCAGTTGCCCGGGCTGGTCTCCAACTCATGGGCTCAGGCAATCCACAGGCCTGCCTCGGCCTCCCAAAGTGCTAAAATGACAGGTGGAGCCACCGAGTCCGGCCTTTTTTTTTAAAAGCAGGATTTATTGAGAGGACACAAAAGCTCCCACAGTGGGAGGGGACCCGAAGGGGTTGACCCACCTACTTCTTTAAAAAAAGAAAGAGCTTCACAATTTGCCTTTGTGTACGGTTACAGGTTAATCACCTGTATGATTAATAAATTCCTATTTACTTCTAAATAAGTTCAGGGTCCTCCTACGATGGCCCCACGAGTGCCTGGAGTGATATATGGCCCGTTGGAATCTCCGATCCTTTCTTTCAGCGCACACGACATTGGCCTGAAGAAAGGAGTCTGAGTTCTCCTTCAGCCTCCATCCCTTCAGCTGGACATCCCTGGGCAGAAAAACCTGCACAAATGATCTTACCAGAGTAACCTGCTCAAGCACAGATTGCCTGGCTGCACTTGAGAGCTGTTGATTCAGAATCTCTAATGACTAAATCCTTTAATTCACTTGCCCAGTGATTCTTTTGGAATCAGCATGACCCATGTCTAGAGACTGAGGTTTGAAAACTACTGCTTTTTATAAAAAGAAAAAACGAGGGACAGTCCATGCATTGATTCATTGTTTCACCCAAGAAACATCCGTGGAGAGCCCCCTATGTGTCAGACATTGGGGAAACAGACAAGACATAATCCCTCATCTTAAGGTGCACCAGACAACATATTTAAAAATAAGCCACTTAACCAAGGTTACGTGGAGGACGGACGAAATTCTGTGGAAAACCTAGATGTAAAGGAATCGAAAAAGGCTTCCCAGTGAAGAAGATCTTTTGAGCTGAGGCTTGGAGGACGGAAACTACCACTTTTTATAAAAAGAAAAAAGAGGGACAGTCCATGCATTTATTCATTGATTCACCCAAGAAAAATCTGTCCGGCAAAGAAGAGGCTGAGCCATGGCAGGGACGGTGATAGCCTGGTGTGGAGGGAATTTCTGATGGGCTTAGGGAATGCCAAGGAATGTAGGGAGGATGGAGGATGGGACCTGTGGGTGGGAAAGTGGGAGCAGAAGTTGAATTTGTAAAAATAGCTAGAAATCAAAAGTCCCATGAGATAATTTTTTTGAAATCCTTTACTGGGTTGTCGACTGAGTTTCTTAATGGATGTTTGAACATGAACATTTTTCGAGATGAGAACTTTCCTGGCAGCATGGAAGGGGATTCAAAAGTAAGACACGGTTAAAAAAGAAAGCCGCTTGTCCTGCGGCCTCTCTCGCTCTTTCTTCTGTTGCCTTTTTCCTCCTTCCTTTCATCTCCTTGTCCTTCCTTTTCTCCCTCCTTCCTTCCTTCCTCTTTCCTTCTTTTCTCTCCGTCTCCCTCCCTTTCTTAGCCCTCTTCTTTCTTCTGGCAAATATCTACTGAGCAGTCATGTTGTGCTAGACGCATCGCTAGGGTTTGAAGATACAAAACTCGGTAAGAGTTGGCCTCTGCACTGAGGAGCCAGTGCAGTCCCGAAGGTGATGAAAGCCTGCAGGACAGTCATCGGAGAGCAGTGCATCAGAGCCAGGGGGTCTTTCTGTATGGTTTAATGATCATTCCCGTAAGAGATAACAGTTCTACAGTTCTATATGCAAGGTCAGAACCAGGGGTTCTTCCTGTATGGTTTGATAATAATTCCCATGGTAGAGAACTGTTCTGTCGTTCTATAGTATGTGTGTGTGTGGGGGGAGGGCGTGTTTAATGATCACAAGCACCCTATGGAATAGTACATACAATACCCATTTTATAGATAAGGAAACTGGAACACAGAGCGTTTAAATGGCATTGCTGGGCTCTCACGGCTAGTGGTGGCAGCACCAAGACGGAATTAAACAAGTGAGTACTCACTCTAGACTCAGTGCTCTAAAGCGGATGGAGGAACGGAGGGACGGCGAGGAGCAACGACGGCCATGGCACTCTGAACTTGAGACATTGTGTGGATGATAATTCTGCTCACGGAGAGGGTGACCAAGTGGAGGGAGGGAGTTTGGGAGAAAGATAATGAACTTAACATGGCAATATTTGTTTTGAAGTGCGTATGCTTACGGAAGTGTCTGGTAATCTTGTGGAGGTGTGGTCTGGAGCTCAGGGAAAATATGCAGGCCGAGTGAGGAGAACAATGTCGGATAGCGGGACTTTGGGGCAATGTCTTCGTTTAAGAGGACAGGGAAATCTTCCACAGCAAACCACCCAGTTACCCTAGCTTAGTCATGTAAGTCCGATTTATTGTCTTTCGAATATTTCTGAATTATGTCACTATTATTTATAATAATTTACCGTATATCTACTGTGATTTATAGTGCTTTTATTCGTATGTACACACACACAGTCTCACTGGAGCTTCATGATAATTATTGAAGAGAGACGAAACAGATGGGAGAGCTGGGATTCAGAAATGCTTTGTGATTTGGTCAGAATCACACGTGTCTGAACTTGGACCCAAACCATATTGTCCTCAGTTTCAGTACTCATCCATCCAAAAAGGAAACTTCTCCTATGGATACGTTCTATGGATACATTTCTTCCCACGGTGTGTAATTCATCACCGCATTCATCACGCATTCAGAGGTACTAGGCCTCTGATCATTTTCAAGAGATAAACATTTAGCTGAAACAGAATTTATTTATTTACTTTTCCATTTACACTCCTTGGATTACCGTATTTCCACTGAATTATATTTCAGCCTTTAATGGAGCTATGTTTGTTCTGTCTTGCCCGTCTTTCCTGTTTGCAGTTTAGGCAATGTGGAAGAACAAAGGCACGATATTGTCTTGGAGTTTTGAATCAGTATAGAAACATGTCTAGCTACTGACTGGAAAAAGAATTTTCTTCTCCTAGTTCTTTAAATGCTCCACAGGGCCTCTTTTCATCAGGTCCCTGTTATATCGCAGTGACTTTATTTCCCATGGCGCTAAGTTTGCTACTGCTTCCTAACCCCTGTCTCGGAGTCCTGCACTGTGCTCGCTTTGCTTTCATCTCTGTTCCCGAGGTCTCACCCAAGCCCTTGCCTCCTTTGTTCACATTTCTCCCAAGCCCTCAGCCTTCCAGCACTCTCTGTTTCTCTTCCTTGCTCTTTTTTATTCTATAGCAATGACTGCTTTTTAGGCTAACACATGTTTATCTTTTTATATTTGTTATATATTTATCTCCCCACACTTAAAACAAGGGGCCAAGATTTGTGTCTGATTTGTTCACTGCTGAAACGACACCCTCAAGATTAAAAACAGCACCAGGAAAATAGCAGGGAGGCACTCACAAAGTAGTTGCTGGATGAATGAATCATGTCTAAAGGCTGTGTCGCCCAGAGTTACACAAATAAAGAATAGAATTTACAAGTGGGTATTGTTTGGTAGACTCCATTTTTAGAAGATAAGTTCACACGTATATAGGAGTCCTGAGAACGAGAATACTCTTCATTTAGTACTATGTTCTATCATGATGAAAAGCTGCAGAGTTCTTCTCAAGGCATCCTCAGCTCATGGGAGACACCAAAGATGAGAGCACTAAATGAGGAGTGCCTGGGAATTACAGGTGGGGGACGGATGCTTGTTCTCCATCCACTGCCCCATGGCACCTTTGAGGTCTCGGTCAAATCCCTTAACAGCTTGGACTCTAATTTCTAAGTGCATAAACTGGGGCATCCTGCCTCCAACCTCACACAGGTATTGTTAGGAATCAACAAGGGAGGTAAGAGGAAGTCCTTTGTAAACTGAAAGGCATTACGGGCATGCATCTTTGTAGTAGTATTTTGCTAATACTACTTACTTAGCAAAGGCTTAAGTAAGTAGGTGCTGAAAAAAACTGTATTACGCCAGCCCCATCTAGTATTTACTACTATGTTCTCAAAAGAATGATGGAGGGGTCCGGATTAAATGTCATCATCATTTGATTTGAAGTATATTCTGACAAACATCAATTTTCCAGCTCATGCCATGAATTGTCTCATCGTGTTGATTTGGCTCAACTTACTAATATATTGGTTAATATCTTTTTCCCCATAATTCTTCAATGAATTTTACAAATCAGTAAAAACAAGTACAAAGTTTCATGCAGTGTCTTCTGGATTTTGCTTTATAATTGGACTTTTTTTCAGCTGGCATTTTTTTTGTTTCTATTCATTCAGTTAAAAATCCACTGCCAACATAATCTTTGAATTTTTATAATTTTTTACATTCTAAGAGAAAGTCTGGAAACCTTGTTAATTTTTTCTTTTCATGCTCTAAAATAGTTCTGGAGATATAGTACATGTTACTTTCAAAAAGTTTTGAAAAAATTCCATAGGTACTTTTAGTAAGACTCTTGACTTATTATTTATGCTGTCTCCTAATAAACTTTTTTAGTCTTTTGTAGATCTAGTGTTCTTATCCTCAATAAACCAAATGGGATTGTCTAAAGCAGGTTATAAATTCTAAGGAAGGAAGGAATAGATCAGATGTAGCTCAGGGGTATGGAAAGTATGTAGCCAACACTCAAATGATAATAACTAAGAGTAATGACAATTCATCTCATGAGCTGGGAAATTGATGTTCTTGGTTCTCCGATCCCACAATGAATAATAACTATTCCTAAATAAGGCACAGTAAGCCTAACCACAATGCTGAGTTTTGCAATGGCAGATATTTAATTTCAGTATGTACATCTTCTAATTCCAGGTATCTACTTCTAGATCTACTGCTGACCGATTCCATATTTTCATAGTATAACTACTCCCCTCTATTGCTTGTTAGCTTTTGCCTGTATTTCCTCCCTATTACGGCATCAGTGGAGCTATCAATTAACTGAGCATAGAAAGGTTCGTTGAGAATCTTTATGGTATTTAATATCATGATCTTGAGCTAATTAGGTATTTCCTTGAACTATAATGTCAGGCTTTGAGGAACTTGAGAAGTACTTCTGGTAAAATCAGAAATAGAGTTCCAGATCTCTGGAAATCCAGAGATAATACAGTACACCAGAAATCCTCAACTCGCCCTGGATTTTAAAACAAGTCTTTTAAAAAAATAAAGCGATCACTTTCAAAACCTCAGCTACAACGGTGGGAAGATAAGAATCAATGAAAATGTATATTGTGGACGAAGCTTTTTATTTTTTTTCTGGAAGAGAAGTCATGGGTCACAGATTAAGAAGAATACTCTTTGTTTCTGGGGCGATGTGCTCCCCAAACCACAGTAATTAGATTGATCAAGAATATAAATCTTTCACTTTATTTCGCTCTCACTCTCTCTTTAGGTTCTAGTTATTCCTTTATAGTGTTATTTTCACTATCAAGGCATATATTTAATGAGCAATTAAAATTGCCCTAATAATCGATTCATCACTTATCAGCAAAATATACAATAATATATTTCCTATCCATAGTGGTCATTGTTGATTGACTATAGAACTCTTTCCTGCTGACCAGCATATCACTAAGAATTTTTGCCAAAACCTTCTAACGTGTTGTATTCTTTCCTTAGCAATCAACAGAAATAAAATACCGTCTTTACGTTTAATCTTTTAACATCACACAATTGCTTAGAAACCCAATCAACACTTTAAAACAACCCGTGAACCACCCTCACTTTCTGATTAGTTGGGTGCTAATGGTGAGTGCAGGTCTTGGCATATCTGGTTGCCTGATAAGTGAACCAGCATTGTTAGTCTATGATGGTATGATTGACCGCAATAGATCAGACACTGCATCATATGCTGTCTGTCACCTGAAGAGTGAAGCAAGTTTCTGTAATAACCACAGTCATTTAATCTTTGCAGTCCTACATAGAGATGAGTCAAAAGTGAAAACGATGGGATTCTTTTTCTATAAATTTGCGAGTCCCTATATCGGCGAGTCTCCATCATCTCAGCAGGGTTTCCAGGAGTGTGTCCCATTGAGGGCATGTTGGCATCTGGAGAGGAAAATGCCTTGCTGCCCAAGGCTCACTCTCACGTGGACTCCCTGGCTCCTCTTCCCTAAGTTCAATCTGTATTTCAAAGTCTAGGCAAACCCTAACTCCACCTCCTTTTATTTCTAGGTTGTCGGCATAATAAAAAAGAAGTATTGTGTTATGTCGGTTACTATGCTCCTAGAGATAAATACATAAGACGCCTCATGAACCAGTCAGTACATCAGGCCAAGGGTAGTTACGAGGAACACCAAGGTAAAAGCAAGCATCATCTCTTGGGTACGTGCTGGATAAAGTGCAGAGTGTCTGGATAAAACAGTGGATAGCCAAAAATGAATTTAAATTTATTTTTAGACAACATTCGCCAAAATTCTAGGGCTCTGATAGATGAGTCTTTCACATGCCCAAGCTTGTTTACTTGTTTATTTGTTTTTAAATGGACTCCATAGATCAGTGCTGTTTTCTTATTAACGAAGTGCTGCTTACCACGTAGTGTGTTAGAACGAGTAACTGCAATGAGGAGAGAGAACGGTGTTCTGTAGGGTTAATTCTAAGGTGAGGCACAACTTGACTAGGAAGGGATACCGAGGAAAAATAAGGCTCAATAATAGAGAGAGAACACATTCAGTGTGTCTCTTTTTTATCCACGTTGCTTTAAAGAGCTAAGCAAATATTGTAACCCCAGTAAGGAATTGAAAGACCATGCATCATAACACCACTTCTTTTTGCTCCGAAAGGCTGAGTTGTTAGTGGTTTCCTTTCAGACACAGAAGATGGCTGGTTGCAACAATACAATTATTGCTGATAATTATTTGGAGCTCTGAGTTGAGCTTTTTCTTTGAATCCTTCTGTCACTCTTGCCTGACTGCCTCCAGGGGGCAGCCTCTGGTTTGGTTCCACCTCAGCCTGGATGCAGAACTCAGGGCTTGGCATTCCTCCCAAAAGCAAACTTCCTCCATAAAACACTGAGCAAGAGAGAATGTCATCCACATCTCACGTGGAACCGAGAAGAAAGTCTTCATCTCCTACCACAGGGCAGAGCAAACAACTTAATACAATGAATCAAACTAAACAGATAACCCAGCCCTGACCCCAAATTTGTAAACAACGCTTTGCAAAGCAAAAAGCCCTATAGTTAATGGGGTTCTACCTCTTTATAAAGTGGTTCAATAATCGTCTACTTTTAATCCAGCTGGCCCTGTGGGGGTGTGGGCCGTAGCTTCCTTTACACTCCCGCACACACACCTTCAAGCAGTTTGTCTAAGTACTCTTCACCGCACCGCAGAAGCTCGGATATTCCACCGCAGAGGACCAGGCCTGGCTCTTAACAAGGCTGTTTATTTACTCAAGACTTGTCCAAGCATCAGATTCTTCATTCAAACATTGAGAAAAATATACAACCTTATGCTTGACAAAGTCACTTTGCATATACTCTGATTGATCCTTGCAAAAATCTTAGCAGAGAGGCAGGGAAAGCGTTGTCTCACTTTCCAAATCAAAGGATCAGAGAAGTATAGGAACGCGCTCCAAGACACACAGCAGTTGTCTAGAGCAGGATTAGGTGCCAGATATTCCGATTTCAATCTGTTACTGTTTTTACTCTGTTGTGTCACTGTGTTCACAGAGAGATGAGAGGACCATGTGTTCTAGATATCTGTTTAAAAAACTAATGTCAAAAATAAACTAACACTTTATCAACCACCCAAGAGAGAGAAAAAAAGTGGAAAAGACATTATTTTAGACTTAAAACGGAACTGGAAAAAAACATGTTCAATAGTTGTCTGAGGCTGACCATCAGCAAGCTCATCCCTTGGATTAAACATGCCTTTTCGTCAGTAATTTTCACAATTGGATAAGGGAGGAAAGCTCGTTTTAGCTAGGGAGGTTTCACCATCCATTATCAAGGTTTCAGTGGGGCTTTTTGTTTTGTTTTTTTCTGTATCAGAACTTGAAATGGCAGTCATCCAATCCATGGAATTAAATCTGCCATGCAGTGTTTCTCAAAAGAGGCATGTAATACCCTCATCCAGGAGGCACAAGGTCAGTTTCTTTGTCCCTGTGAATATGCCACTTGGCCTCTGAAATGGAGTCTGGAAGATATCTTAGCTTTGGGAGCAGCAGCCTCACTTATCATGCAGACGCAGAGGCAAGAAAATGAAAAAAGAGGCCTTAGCGGGGTTTTTTATATAGATTTCCAGGAACGAGGACAGAATCAGCTGGTTGTCCTTTTTTACTCCAAGCTTAATGAGACAGTCTAGTATGGCCACTAGCCTGTCCCACAGTGAAGTCAATCTTAATGCCAAGATCGCCTCTCTTATCATCCACAATGAACACCATTGCCTCCAGTTCACGGATTATGGAGAAGCCTGATTAGATGACCAGAATGAGTCACATAATAATAATTCATCTTTACCAGGTATGTTGAAACTGGGACTGGCCAAGGGATGCGTGTCGTTCTGAAATGACACTCGGAAATGCGTCTCTTCTTTGCTCTAGGGAAGCATTTATCGTGTACATGAAATTCTCAGGCAAACTCGTAATCCAAAGAAAAACAAAGCTGCTCAGTCTGAGGACGTCCTGAGGACCTGGGACCTCCAACCCTGAGCTCAGTTTCTTATCTGGAGATTCACTCCCACATTTTCCCTCACTTAATCACATTCCCTTCTTTAGATGGGCATAGTAATAACTCAAACATGTCTCACTCCATCTTGACTATAAGCATGAGATTTTGTGCTCAGATTTTGAAACTTCTGTGCCCAGAGAACTTGCGGCTTTTGTTTTGTTTTTTGCTTTTGGCTTCCTTGGCTTTAGCCATGGAAAACTCCTAGAGTTATACTTCCCTTGGAGACATCTTTTCTAGCTCTAAACTTGCTGTCTCTCCCTGGGCTTCACATAGCCATTTCAAATTTTGCCTATCTAAAACAAAACTCACCATCGTCGGTACCGTGGTACCATGACCCCCCCACTGTGGGTTCCCACATACCTGCCAACACTTAGCATTCTACAGCACTCTAATATTTGCCAACCTGGTGGGGATAAATCTTGTTTAACTAGCATTTTTCTAATTACTACTGAGTTTGAGCTATTATTATTTGTTTCCGTGCCTGTCTCCCAATTTGACGATAAATTCTCTGCCAATAGAGGCCATGTGTTCTCATGTTTTTTCTCGTTTCCAAAACAGCATGGGGACCGTACTCAAGATCTATAGGCTTCTTTTTAATACATGGGTGTTTGCTGCAAAAGGAGCCTCTAGTTAAACAGAAACGGGCCGTATATATCAAGCCCGGGTTTAACCAAAGTTAAATATAAAGAATCGACACCATTTACTTTTAAAAAGTTGTAAGCGAAGTCGGTTTTGACACCCCTTCGCTTAAGTCTAAATAAATCCAATTTTCTTCTCAGCGTGTGGCTCCGGGAAAGAGGATGGTTTTTAGAGTCAGAGATATTTGTTTTTGCATCATGGCTCTGACCTGTACTAAGGGTGTGACCCAGGGCAAGTAATTTAAACTCTGTGGGAAAATAATACATATTTCACAGAGCCAGTTTATAAATTGAATTTGAACAGGGCAATGTGTTGTGAGTACATCATTGTGTTTGGCGCGTGGTCTACAAGGTGGTAAATACATAGTAACTATTATTACGTATAATTTAAATTGAATTTCCATTCCGTTCTACACAAGCTATTTTAAAAGAGAAGTATACCACATGTTCTAGGTGCTCTGCCACTCATTGGTTATCACCGTTTTCATGATGACTGACTTATTGATGCCAAACGGCTTCATTGAGGTGCTGGTTTTTGAATCACAAGTTTCTGACACGAAAAAATATGAGGATATTATTATTAGTATTATTATTATTATTTTGCTCATACCATTTTCTCATTAGAAAACAAAAAAATAAAGAAAAGCTTTAAGGTAACACAACTAGCACAAGTATGATTGCATTCGTGATATATTTTAGTCAAATTTTTAGCATTTACTAAGCATACGTTGAGTGTGCTGTTTAGTATTACAGTGTATATCTATCAGTTTTGTTACAAAAATGCTTCGTAAGAAACCATTCCAAACTCAGTGGCCTAAGACACCAAATTATTAATTCGTATGCCCACATTTACCTGTTGACCAAGCTTTGGCTACCCCAGATAGGTCTCAGCCGGGCTTGGTTCCAAGCTGTGGGTTGTGCTCAGATCTACTCTGTATGTCTCTTGTTCTTCTTGGACTAGTGGGATACCCACGGCACACTTTTCTTATCACAGTAGCCGAAGTACAAGAGAACAAGCCCAACCACAGAAGCATTTTGGTATTTGAGGATTTATCTGTGATAAGACTAGTGACAGAGGCTTAATGGAGGTGGAAGCACAGTACTCCATGTAGACAAAATTTCAATAGATGGAAGGATTAAGCAAATCCACCTTCGTTGAGCACTTTTTATACATCAGGCACTTTATAGAAGTCATTGTATTGGGTCCTGACAACAACCCAGCAGAAGTGAGTGCTATTATTTTCTTCTAGAAATGAAGAAACAGGGGCTCAGAGGTATTGACTGACTTGTTGTAGTCGACAAGCTAGTGGTGAGGCTGAGATTAGAACTCAGTTTTCCGAAGCCTATGTTTCATTCTATGCTATCTCAACAAATAGAGGGGAAGTGAATTTCAAAGTGCAGAGTACGGTCTGCAAAAAGCTTGAAAGCAGGAAAACACGGGATGCATTTTGGCATTGGCAGCTAACCCTGCTGGGAAAGTTTGGTGTGAAAGCCAAAGACACAGAAGACAAGGCCAGTCAGATTGCACAGCAGGCTAATCTGTATTTAATTTTCTTAGACTCTGGAGACCCATTTAACAGAAAATGGATAGCCTGGAGATATGCTTTGGAAAGGTTAGTTCATCAGGTTATGTGGAAAGCAGGGAACATCTGGAACTGTGCAGACTACTCAAGAAGGCACCACAGCAACTGAAGTGAGTGACAATGAGGACTGACCTGAATCGGTGACGTGGAAACAGAAGCGGGGAGACACGACAGGCTGAACAACAATTTTGTGGCAGCCAGTTGGACGTGGGTCACTAGGGACAGGCAAGAGCCAACAACCACTCCGGTAAGGTACAAGGATCACTGAAAAGTGGCAGCGCCATTCATCAATATATTGGGTTGATGGATAAGATTGTAGCCTTTTCACTTGCCTATGGAACGCAAATGTCACATGGTGCTTCACTGGTCACAGTTCATTCCATTTGCGGATTCTCGGGTTGACTGATGTGGATCATGACAGATGAAAGTGTTTACATGACCTTCATCAAAGCCCGATGGTCTTCCTGAAAGTGGGAGTCACTCAGGTCAAAGTGACCCTCTTTGCAATGATCAAATCGTTTCTTGCCGCGCTTTCACGATTGCATTCTCCCCGTACATGGCACAAATATTTCCAGCCGCCTCTGCTGCCTGGACTCCTCTGTTAAACTCAAACAGAAGAATCTGCTGGAAGTGTTCATTTTTTCCACTTAACACTCCATCTTCTTCCTCTCAAAAATAGCACCGACTTTCTTCAAATCTGCAAAATGCAAGGCGTACTCATAAGCACCACACTGTCACCCCAAATGACAGATGGTAAACGAACTCCCGACGCTGCAGTATTGCCATGGCAAAGAGAAAGGCTGTGAACTTAGGCATCAACCTAAGAGGCCAGAAAGAAGAGTTAGGTTGAGGGGGAAGGAGTGAGTTCTGCTTCTGACAAGTCGCGTTTTAGAAGAAAACTGTTTGAAATGCCCAACGCTCATCAAGACAGATTGACAGGAAGCTGTGGATTAGAATAAGTTCTCACTGCTCTCATACTAGCAGAAATGGAGCTAAGCTATATGGCCACACATTCCCCCAGACCGCTTATGTATCTCATAACTACATTCCCCCAAATGATTATGTGAGTAGAAGCCATGCCCCTCTCTTTTAGCCTTCCATGTGTGCCTACTCATGCTCTTGAGGCTGAAACGGTGATGACCAGGGCCACCTTGGAAGTCACATGCTGAAAGTGGTAAAGCTACTATTAATTACCTGAAACAGGTGCTATTAATCTACCTGAAACACCCTCCCTAGAATGTTTCATGAGAAAGAAAGAAACTTCTGTAGCCCTAAAGCCACTGAATTGTTGTGATTTTTTGTAGCAGTTTAGACCACCCTTACTATGGCAGGAATTGGTACCTTGCTGTCAGATTCTGCCATAAGAGAAACTCAAACTACATGACATCAGATTAGCAAGTAAGCTTGAAGTCTGGAATCCTTAGATGCTGTGGTCAGATGTTTTGAAAGTCAATTGCCTGTAACAAATTAGAAGGCAGGATGAGCGCTGAAGGGAAGTATTTGGAAAAGTCAAAGTCAGAATTTCCAGTATTGGCTGCTCCTTGTTGCTTTTATCAAGGTATAACAAAAAGTAAAATAAAATAAAATAAAAAAGAACCTAGTCAAAAAAAGGATAGATTTGCTAGCAGAGATGGAAGGAAAAAAAATACAGAAACTAGGAACCATGTCTGTCTATTCCTTTCTGCTTTGGAATATTTCTGCATCTCCAATGGCAGGAGATAACCGGTTTGTTGCCCAGTTGCCTCCCATGAAGACTTCTCAAACAAAGGGACAAAACCCTGTTGCAAAAGAGCAGATTGAAATATGAACATGTGCATGTGAACAGAAGAATATGTCAGAAGTGTTCATTTTTTTCACTTGACACTCCATCTGTCAAACCTATACTCAGACAGCTTCCATGGAGGCCAATTAAGGTAAGAGACAGGCATAGGGGCAAGGCAGCCAGGAAACAATGTAAGTTTATGTGTTATTTCTAGAAAAATACTTATGGGTGAGGTTCTTGGCGCATGAAGCAGACAGTATTTCTGGAGCTTAATACATGTTTTGAGTACTTTATATTGCCAAAGAAGCCATGAGCCTATTCTGAAAAACTTTGTGAGTATTCGAGTCATAAACAGACTGAGTTTCCACCCTTGCCCCAACAACAAATATCCTTCAGGGAAGACCTGGTCTGTGGGAGTCATTCCAGATGTGAGATAGAAAGTAATAGTCAAAGAACAATCTCTATCAAAGGGCCAAGTTGAAGTCTATGGAAAACAACGGCAGGGAGAGTTCTTCCCAGAAAGTACAACTAGAGTTTATTCAGAGAACTTTCTCCACAGCCAGGCCAGAGGTCCTCATAGTGCCTGCCCCCTTATGAGCTCGCCATTGCTTTCACTACATACTCCTATTCCTGCTACGTCTCTTCTTTATTTTTCACTGGAATTCTGCCCCACCCCTCACTAAATCTCTTGCTTGCTTAATTGCATCTTGGCGTGTGCTTCTTGGAGAGTCACATCAGTGGTATCAGCAATGGCCCAGCAAAACGGGTTTTCAGATGAGCTTAAGGACTAGCTCACTCACTGTCCAACTGCAAGGGCAATTCCATCCCATGTAGATTGTGGAGCAGGAAGAACCCCTGGCACAAGGTGGCAGGCCGGGGGCTATACTTCCACCAATACTGATGTAGTCAAAAGTCCTGGGTTGAGGGTGAGGCAATTCCAGTATTTGAAATGTATGAGTGGAAAAATGTCTGTAGGGACAGGGGAGTGGACTGGTGATTAATAAGTTGTACTGACACTTAGCAGACAGAGACAGAAAAATGAGATCAACTAATAAACTGTAAAGAAAAATATGAGAGCCAGTGAATCTCTTTGGCCCTTATTTCATGCAGTTCAAAGAGTGAGTGCCGCTAAGGAGCGTGCTCAGGCCTCCATCGTTAGGACTGCAGGGCTCCAGAGAATTTCGCCTACTCAGCCCAGAAAGATCTGCTATGCTAAGGTCAAGGAAAACCTGAGACCCCTGATATACAGGATGGGGACATGGGAGAGCTATCCTCCTAAGAAAATTAGCCACGTAGATTCTCCTGAGCCCAGAGCTTGGTGAGGTAACTGACGCCTCCCTAACAAGAGCTAGACCCTCCCCAGTGTGGAAAAACAATGCAGACTTCTCTCTTCTATGCGCCAGTGGGTGATGCATCAGAAAATTTCCCGTACTACTTCTGGCTGTCTGTGTTAGGATCGAATCTCAATGCAACCTGGGTGGAGATGAGCTGGAGCTTGATAAAGAAGGGAAGATGAAACTCGCAAAGGAGCTCCAGAAGTTAGTTCTCATGCCTAGCAGGATACAAGGGAATATGCTGAAGATTGAATGTTGAGGGTGCTTGATCAAGAGATCTACCACATAAGATGGAATAAGCGAGAATTCAACAGCTTGCAAGCACCTTCTCAAGACAGGATTTAACTCTTTGGCAAGGACACTAGGGGTTGAGGCAAGTTTACTTCTAGGGTGGCTTTTAGAACTTGGGGAAAGTAAGGTCTATGGAAAACAACGGCTGAGAGAGTTCGTCCCAGAAAGCACAACTAGAGTTTATTCAAAGAACTTTCTCCACAGCCAGGCCAGAGGTCCTCACAGTGCCTGCCCCCATATGAGCCCACCATTGTGCCATTCTGGAAGAAAACAGAGGAAGGAATAAAAAGGTCCAGGGTATGGGCATTCTGGAATGGATATGTTTTGTGAGGCCACTGGCCTCACCGTAGGATAACGCTCCATAGGTGGGCCCAGAGGACACAACATCCACCATGAGTGTCAAAGGCACAAGCATCACTAATATGCTCAGTCATGGATGTCTCCTCCGGACTAGACAGTGGTAGGAGAAGCACCCACAGGGTGGGTTCACTTATGGCCGTAGTGATAACAGAGGCCCAAATGATAGAGGACAGTTGGCATCGCTTGCTCAGTAGAAGTCAAGCAGCCATAATGACCATAGCAACTGGCAGTGTCGAAGGGGCAGCCAGGGGGTCTTGACCCACAGAGAGATGCAGAGGTGTTTGAGCAAACATGATATCTCTAGCGGCAAAGCAGGTATCTTTTTCAGAGTTATTTGAGTTCCTCTGGGTATATTCCCACAAGACCCCCTACCTATCACCATACACTGTAATATTTACAGTCAGAAGAAGGCAAGGATGTTGAGGGCTTGGCTTCAGTTGATGTTCAGATCCAGAACCCGGTGGATAAAGAGGTGGCCAGGTTGTCAGGGGAAGGGCTCTAAACCACTGGCAGTTCTGCCCTGGAGGGACTGACAGCATTGCTCTGCTGGACCTGACTTTAGCTGGTTCAGAGAGGTCAGTATGCATCTCTTCCCTGTTTTTTTTTTTTAAATGGAAACTTGAAAGTTATCATGGTGGGAAATGCCGTGAAAGAGGAGGCATTCCCTACTCCCTGAGAGTTAGTTGTTGAAATACCAGCACACCACTGCCAAAAGGGATTTGTGCAGGTGTAGCAACAGAGGATGCCCAAACATTTTGAGAACGATTCTGACATGGACACAGATTCTGAGTTGATATTGGTACCTAGAGACCCAAAGCACGGTAACGATTTTCCTGTTATATTGGAAGCTTATGGGAGACAGTTGATAAATGGAGTCCCTTCCTCTCAAGAAGCTGATCCCATGGGCAGGGGACCATGGGGCTTTGCCCCGGGCCACAGCATCCAGCGAGAGGGACGGGTCTGCCACTCCCCCATACACCACCCAGAGCATGCCACAGAGTGGGGCATGTCCACCTCCCTGCTGTGGACTGGCAGCTTCTACCCGTTCTGCAGAGGAGGGTTCCTGACCCACACCCTGCACCCAGCCTCTGCCTCCAGCCGCTTGCCCAGTCCAAGCAGCTGGACAGGCAGAGTAGGGGACTGCCACATCCCCAGGCCAGCCGCTGAGTGCCACAGAGTCACGATTCTATGCAGAACGAGTGTTCCTTCTGGGCCTCACACCTCATAGAAATCGGAATGATCTGTGGTGATTTGGCATCTGTTTGAATGAGTTTCCAGGTGTGATTTTGATCACTAGCTGCAGGCTTTTCCTAATAAACGTGGAGGTCACCAGAAAAAAAAAAAAAAAGATGAAGTCTGGTTTACACTGGGTTGGTGAGCATCTCCTAGTTATCGACTTAATAATAAGGGTTAGCATTCTTGGCAATTTGGGCAACTACCATAATAAATTCTTCTTGTGCGGTTAAGAGTTGTCATCGTGAGGAGGCTGAGTGGAAGTCTCTGAGGCTGACTTCTCCCAACCCTCCTGGTCAAGATAGCAAATAAAAGACAGCAATTTTATTTCAGGTGTTGGCTAAGATTAGTGCCACCAGAATTTTATGCCAGGTGTTGGCTGAGATTAGTGCCACCAGTAAAGACCTAGGGGCTGCAGTGCAGTGTTACCTATCCTTTTCTCCATTTAATTAGCTAGTCTAGTCCTTGCAGAAGCCAGATGCATCCTGGAAAACAATTGTGAGTACTGAAAGCTCAGCCAAGTCATGGCCCACATTGTAACTTCCCTACTGAATGTAGGATTGTTGCCAGAACTGATTAACAAGGCCTCAGATACACAGTATGTAGCTTTTGATTTGGCAAATATTTTTTCTTCTGAAAGAAAAATAACAAGCAGCTTATATTTTCATTCAGTTTTGACTTGGAGAGATAGTGGCTCTCTTACTGTCTGGCATAATGCAGTATGAAGAAATTATTTGGACATTCTGCAAAGCATGACATTGATTTATTAAATGGGTGACCTGAAGCCCTAATTGGCAGAATGGGTGAGAACTAGTTAACAGACTGGAGACCATGAACTCCTGAGGGTGAGAGGTAGACCCAATAGAGATGCAGGGACTTGTCATTCCAGTAAAGGTCCTAGGGACACGGTCAGGGTGTGCTAGGACATCTCCTCTGAAATAAAAACTGATCATTGCCTCTTACATCCCTTCTTGCAAGAAAAGTCAACATAGCACCTGGTAGATACCTTTGAGTTGTAAGACAACACATCCCAAGCCTAGGAATACCTCTCTGGTTCATAGAATAACTGCCAACGTCCAATGGGTCCCAGAATGGACAAAGGCTTTGTAGCACGTTTAAGTGCAGATACCCATCAACAGACCTCTGATGTTAAGGTTCCAATAATGGGAGAAAGATGTAGTGTGGAACTAATGGCAAATCCCCATGGAAGAACAAGAATGCAGACTTCTGGAATTCTGGAGCAGGACCGTGCCATCCTCAGTGGAGAATTATACACTTATCTAGAAATAACTTCTGGTATGTACCTGCCCTATGGTAAGAAAATGCTTGACCCTGGAGCACGTGAGTCCAGAAATGCTCATTATTAGAGAGTTTTTTAGACTTGAGTCACGTGAGTCCGTTTGGCCCAGGACCATCCATCATAAGAAGGAAATGGCATATCTAGAATTGAGCCTGGCTAGGTCCAGAGGTCAGAGTTCAACTTTGAGATTCGGTAGCCCAGACCCCCCATGTTACCCACCTCTCTTATTTCACACCTAGAGCTCTATGGCTAGACCTGTGTAACCAGCTAAGGAGAAGGCAAAAGCTCTAGGTCGACTCATGAATGGGTGAGCTTGATACGGGGGTTCAAGCTGAAAATGGACAGTGGTTGCATTTCAGCCAACCTCAAGTGGTCTTGAAAGACAGTCAAGGGGCTTCCCAAAGCAGAGATCTGTGGATGGTGCACCTGGTCATCCTCTTTGCGTGGAGAAAAGAGGAGAAGTGGCCTGAAGTGAGTCTCTATGTGGATTCCTGGACAGTGGCCAATAGCCTGACAATCTGGTCAGGGGCCTTGAGGGAGAATGACAGGAAAAGCAGTGGTAAGAAGGTATGGGGTAGAGGCAAGTGGGTAGACATATGGAAGGGGCCAGAAAGTATCCAGATCTGTGTATCATATGCTAACACCCACCAGGTAGAACCAGTCACGGAAGGGGCATTGCATCAAACAAGTTGACAGAATAGAATGATTTAGCCAGTAGATGTTAGCCATCTTTGGTCGTTGACCACCCAGAACTGATAAAATGGACAAGGATCGAGTGGTCAAGATAGCAGTGACGAAGGCAACATATGGGCCCTACAACATGTATTTCTACTTATCAAGGTTACCTAGCTACTGCCACCCCCAAATGCCCTGCATGCCCAAAACGGACACCAATACTAAGCCACCAAGTTGGCATTATTCCTAAGGACGACTAATCCCTCACTTAATGACAAGTCAACATCGTTGAACCCCTTTCTCCCTGGAATGGTCTGGGGCTCATCCTTTTTTTAAAAAAAAAATTTTATTTTAAAGATGTACAATTCAGAATTAGGTATACAAATGTTCATTATGCAGGTACCCTTGTTGATGAGGTGTGCCCCCTCTCCCCTGGCAGTTTCCCACTACTGCCAATCCTTTTCTTATAGTATTACAATAATTGTTCAAGGTCCGCTTATGAGTGAGAACATGTGATACTCAGTTCCTTGTTTCTGTGATAGATCACCCAGTATTATAGTTCATCCAAGTTGCTGTGAAGTTCATAATTTTGTCCTTGTTATGACTGTGTAATATTCCATTGTGTATATGTACCACATTTTTTTTTATACAGTTCTCTTTCGATGGGCAGCATGGTTGGTTTCATGTTTTGGCTATTGTGAATAATGCTGCAATAAACATGCATGTGCAGGTATCTTTTTCAGAATTATTTGAGTTCCTCTGGGTATATTCCCACAAGACTCCCTACCTATCACCATACACAAAAATCAATTCTAAATGGGTGAAATTATTTTTAATTAACAGAAGCCTCATGGCTCCTGAAATCAGGTTCCTGAGTATCAGTGTATATTTTCACTGTTCTAAAGTAATTCTTGTTCCTAGCATAGCAAGTTATTCAACATTTCTTGACTCAGTTTCCTGTTTTAAA
>CAUYQG010037252.1:0-24588 GCA_963574415.1 Tarsius wallacei | reverse complement strand
AGGCTGAGCCACCGAGCCCGGCTATATATACAGAACTCTGTTTTTTTTGTTTGTTTGTTTGTTTTGTTTTGTTTTTGAGTTGGAATCTCACTCCGTCGCCCAGACTGGAGTGCAGTGGCCGCTCCCGGCCACCGCAGCCTCGACCTGCTGGGCTCCGGCGATCCTTCTGCCTCAGCCTTCCAAGTTGCTGGAACTACAGGCGTGCGCTACCACGCCCGGCTGATTTTTTATTTATTGTAGAGATGAGGTCTCGCCAAGTTGCCCAGGCGGGTCTCGAACCCACGGGCTCAGGCAATCTACTCACCTCAGCCTCCCAAGGCGCGGGACGACAGGCTGAGCCACTGAGCCCGGCTCAGACTTTTTTCTTGTCTCCTTTTAAATACAGGGTCTTGCTCTGTTACCCAGGCTGGAGTATAGTGGTGCAATCATAGCTGACTGTACTCCCAAATTCTCGGGCTCAAGTGATACTCCCACCCCCAAATTCCCAAATAGCTAGGCATGCCCCACTGTGCCTGGCTAATTTTTTATTTTATTTTATTTTTGAGAGCTAGGGCCTCACTATGTTGCCCAGGCTGGTCTTGAACTCCTGGCCTCAAGCAATCCTCCCGCCTTACACTCCCAAAGCTCTGGGATCACATGTGTGAGCCACTGTGCCAGGCCTATTTTTGGAATAAAATCTAGCTGCTTACCATGGCCTCTTTGTAGATGATGATGAAACATTGTGGTCTTGGTGGGTAGCATGGTCTTTGCTTGAAGTAGATGGGACAGGATTAGACTTTGACCATCTCCTCCCTTCCGCTGTTGAACTGGTGGTCAGAAAAGAACCAACTCCCTTTGGCTGCAGTTGCCATGACAGAAAGCTACATATACAGCAAGCAAATGATGGTGAGGCTCAGACAACGAGTGTGGCCCTGGAGATAGAACAAGTACCTCCAGGTGTCTGAAGCTGGGCTGCCTTGATGCTTTGGGTGTGTTCTTTTACCTCTCCTAGGAGAAAAAAACTGACATTTTTCTTTTCTTTAAAAAAAAATTTGACTGGGCTCAGTGGCTCAGCCTGTAATCCCAGCACTTTGGGAGGCCGAGGTGAGTGGATTGCCTGAGTCCGCTGGTTCAAGACCCACCCGGGCAACTTGGCAAGACCTCATCTCTACAATAAATCAAAAATTAGCCGGGTGTGGTACGCGCACCTGTAGTTCCGGCTACTTGGAAATCTGAGGCGGAAGGATCGCCAGAGCCCAACAGGTTGAGGCTACGGTGGCCGGGAGCATGCCACTGCACTCCAGTATGGGTGACAGAGTGAGACTTCAACTCAAAAAAAAAAAAAGAATGTTAAGAGCAGTTTTAGATTTACTGCAAAATCGGGAGGAAGTTCCAAAGGTTTCCTATATTCCTCTTGCTGTCACACATGAATAACCTCTCCCATTATCAGCATCTTCCAGCAGAGTGGTACATTTGTCAAAATTACTGAACACACCATTATCACCCATTCTACAGTTTACATTAGTGTTCACTCTTGGTGTTGTATAGTGTATAGGTTTGGACAAATGTATAATGACATGTATCCATCATTATAGTGTCATATCGAGTATTTTCACTGCTCTAAAAATCCTCTGCCCATTCATCTCCCCCACAGCACACATATTTTTCTTGATAGCTAAGTTGTCTGGAATATATATCATACATCAAGGGATATCAATATACAGTATTCGCTAGTCTTTGGATATCTTGAGCTTTAGTGATACCGTGTTGCTTTAAATCAGTAGTGCTCAATCAACTGGTAATCTGGTTGAAATGTGGGTTCTGATTCCATAGGCCTTGGGTGGAGCTCTGCATTCTAAAATATGTCCAGGGATGTGGAAGTTTCTAGTCAAAGGACTGTACTTTGGTGAGGCCTGTCAGAGTACTTGATCCCTATGTTTGCTCTCAGATTTCCTCAGATCTATAGATCTCTTTCCCTCCCTGTTTCCAGGTGTGTGTTGGGAAACACTACCATCCTGGCTGAGTTTGCCACTGATGATGAAGTCAGCCGTTTTCTGGCACAAGCTCAGCCCCCTACACCTGCAGCAACCCCGAGCGCACCGGCCGCTGGGTGGCAATCGCTAGAGACCGGCCAGAACCAGTCAGATCCCGTGGGACCTGCTCTGAATCTTTTTGGTGGGTCCACTGGGCTCGGGCAGTGGAGCAGCAGCGCTGGTGGCAGCAGCGGGGCTGACCTTGCTGGCGCTTCGTTGTGGGGGCCCCCAAACTACTCTTCTAGCTTGTGGGGAGTTCCGGCGGTGGAAGATCCCCATAGGATGGGCAGCCCTGCTCCTTTACTACCTGGTGACCTTCTGGGAGGAGGGTCGGATTCAATCTGAACTTAAAACTTTCAACTCTGACCTCGTGACCTTTTTTGGAACAGCAGCAGCACTAACTTGACCTTTTCGTTTTTTTTTTCAACTTGCAATAAATACATTTTTAAAAGGAAAAAAGAAAACGGAGAGAGAAAAAAAAGGTGGGTCATTGACAGACTGTCTGAGCACATAGTTGCCTCCCTTATAACTTCAGTTTTTTCGTTTGGAATATGAATCCAAAAAGAGAACATATCACTCTTGAAATACTTGAATCATGAACGCCAACCTAGAAAGACAATGTGAAGCAAGTACACATACCATTTAAATTTAAACACAAAAAAATTAAAAAAATTAGTTTCTAGTTTTTCACTTTTTTCATGTTATATGGAAGTTGTTGCTAAGAAACATATATACTGAAAAAAAATAGCTTTTTAACTTTGTTTGCACTGGGTGTGTTTCCGTCCTTAGGTCTACCATGTTTGGGAGGGAGGGAAATTCAAAAGAATTGTTGGGGGAGGGGGGAGGGAAGACTTGACGGAGCCTCACTTTAAAAACAAAAACTCAAAAAATCTTAAAAAAAAAAAAAATGGAAAAAATTTGTGATTGGCTGGTTGATAAATACCAGTGTGTTCTGGCACATGTAACTGCCCAGGCATGCTCGTTCTGGTATGTGTGTGCACGTGTGTTCATGTGCATTCGCGTGCATCTTTCTCTGTCTCTGTGTGTGTATGCCTGTGTCCTGCCCTCCTCCTCCTGCCCCACCCTGATATCTTAGAAAGCTGCATCGCTGACAGTCTGCAGGCTGGCTGGCCGGCCATCTGCTTTTTAATTTACTTTATTTTTTAACTATGAGAACACACAAGCACGGAGAGCCACTGCTACTAAAGCATCTCCGTTGGGCTGCATTAAGATGAACAGAGTGCTTTTTAATGATGAAAGCAGGGAGCTCCTTTCCATTTGCAAATTAGCCTGAGTGTGAGATTTCTCTAGCTTTTCTTTTGACCTATCAGTAGAGTGGAGCACTGCCAAGTCCAAAATATTAAAGCAGGAGGTATCTCTTGGAGCCACTGTGTGTTTATTTCTGTTTTTTTAAAGTGAATGGTCACTAGGCACATCTGAATATCTATTGAGTTTCATGCAGGCCTTTTCATTAGTTTGAATTGGAACGGAAGACAGTTCTTAGTAATTATATGATGTCTCAAAAGCAGAAAAACTGTGTTCCCTCTTTCCTGTGTGATCAGTATGAGAACTTCGTCAAAAAATTAGGTGATCCTGAGTTAAATATTTCTATTGGCTCTCTTTTTCATTTTATGAAAACAGAAGCAAATAAGTTGTGAGCAGCCTCCTGAAAGCATCCGCAGCTCCTCCCTCTCTGCTCCTCTCTTGCTGAGCGTTACCTGTGCCAGGCCGTGGCGTGTTACAGCACCAGGCCATCACTGACAGAAACGTTTACTTAACGAATGTTCTTAAACCAGTGTGTACTTCAAGCGTTTCCTTTTGTTTCTCTGTGTTGTGTATTTCCTGTGTATGTGGTTTTGCTTAGGCAGGTATAACTTAGCGAAGACTTTTAAGTATTGCACCTTTTTTTGGTTTTGACCTCTTTTTTTCCCCCTTGTAATGTTGCTTTTTTATTTCGGTATTTAAAGATTTTTTTTTTTAAGCATCATTGTAGTAGTACTCTGGGCTGAACAGGGGGCAGCGTTTAATCCACAGTTATCACCAACATGTATGTACTTACGTTGGAATCAAAATGTATCAAACTGCTTATTGTGAAGAGAATTATAGCAGACCTGAAGGGGGGGTTACAAAGCAGATGGCGGGTGGGGTGGGGGGAGGGGGGGAATCATGCCGGTAATGTGCTAGCACTTGTGTGGACATCCCAGTCTGCATTATACTGTTTAACATAAAGTGCCGACATTTTGTACCAGCAAATACCTGCCCATTCCAACCCTTGGTGGGAGCAGACCTCTACTGTCCTCTGTAACTTGCTGCTATTGAGGACAAGGGAGTTTTTCTTTCTTTAGCATCTTCAGTGAAGGATACAACAATGCCTAATGTATTTGTCTTTTAGCTTGTGTCTGTGTGTGGGTGGGTGTGTATAGGAAAAGGCAAAAGCAAATTATTAGCATTTAGGTGGTTTTGTGAGACAAAGAATGGGAAATTCTGTAGTCCTCTTGGCTTACTCTTTGGTTATAAACCTAGCCTCAAAAGAGATTGACAGGCATGATTGAAGTGAGCGCTCATGCGTACAAGTCTGTATGACCCTTTGTGGGTAGGTGGTCACACTTGTGTCTGCAGCATTGGTTTGGCCCCGTTAGATGCCTTGTCAAAAACCGAGCATGCCCTCTCCCTGCTCTCCAGTTTTCATCACCACCGTGCCCCTTCCACCACTGCTCCCCCTCCCACTTCAAAAAATATCTCCTTCCAGCCCCACGGACTGCTGTCTGTGTGTGGAGCAAAGCCCTGTCGTGTGTGGTGACGCCAGGTGAAGAGCGGCTTGTGTTCAGACATTTAGAGAAGGCTAAATTTTAGTGTCCCTGGGCCAGGAGCATGTCCCAAGGCTCCCTCGAGCCTGTGGTGACCCTGTCCACTGCCGCTCTTGGTTCACTGCTGTGTCCTGCCCTGCCCTCCTCTCCTCCTGCCTGTTGGTTCCTTGACCTGCACTATGGGTTAGTTGAGTTCCTTACGATACTACGGTGAAAGCCGGGTGCTAGAGCCCCTCTTGTTTACAAGACATAATGAGGGATTTGAAATATGTAAAAATAAACACGAGAAGCTAAAATGTTCTTCCATCATAAGCTTAAAGGGAAAAAAACTAAAAACTTTTAAAAAAAGACCAAAAAGTGCGTATATATATACATATAAATATATATTTTAGATGAAGACTAACTCTGGGAGCATTTAACAGTGTTTTTTGTTTCTGTTTTTAACATTTATTTTCCTGCTTTAAAATTTGCAAGCATTCTCAGGAATTCTAGGGTAGGAAGCCAGTTTTTTGAAGATGGTTTATTTAACCGTATCTTATCCTAGATAGACGGCTGTTTCTTTCCTGTTAATAAACTTTTACAAGTTCCTGAAACTTCAAAAAGTTTAAACAATTTTTACTTAAAAAAATGTAAAAAGAAAAGTCTCCAAATGTTATTGTCATACTGGGGATCACACATTTTAAAAACACATAGAAATATTTTTTAAAAATTATCAATTTAGCAGCAACAGGTAAATTCATTATTGTAAAAATATGGGAGAAGGATTAAGCTTTATAAGAGCTCTATCATGGATTCATTTGAAATTGTGTGTAGTTTAATGGGAGAGTGTTTGGTGTATATAAATGGGAATGCCATCACTTTGTTCCTTTCCATTTAAGACTGAACTGAAATCTCCCCTAGTAATTTTATTTTTTTAAAGGAACCCTTCTCCCTGTCCCTCCAACCCCAGCCACAAAAGAAGGAAGAAAGAAACAACAGCTTAAAAAAAAAAAGGGTAGCTCTAATCTGTAAAATAGTACGGTTGGATTGCTGAGAATCTATGTAAAGAGTTAGGAGATATAGGTTAATAATTTTTGGAACAAATTTTAAATATAGGCATTACTAGAGGAAAATTATCTATGGACTGTTCTATTAATGAAGAATGTCTGTCTTACCTCCATTTGTTATAGGAGGAGGAGAAAAATATAGAAGAATCTAATAAGGAATAAGTGATTTTACTTTTTTAGCTCCCAGCTACTGTTGTGCTCATTTTAATTGCTATTTTAAGATCTGCTGCTTAATTATCCCCATTCCTCAGCCAGAGATGTGTGGAGTATTTCCTTTCAGTTTTTGGTGATGTTGAATTCTCCTTTTGTATTCCCTCCTGGGGCCAGGGGTCAGAATTCCCAAGCATGACCACAGCTTCTTTTAAACATTAAGCTTCCCAGTGGGAAAGAAACTCCAGCTCCACAGGTAAAGGAAATGGGTGGGGTTGCTGCCTGCAATTTCTCTAAAACCGCTTTAGTGCCTTCGTACATACACCCAGACATCCTAAGCAGGGGGATGCATGCATATGTGCATGTGGTCCAGTCACTCCACAAATGTAAGATGCTTACCCATAAAGGAGATTGGAGTGGTTCTGGACAGGCCCCAAAGGCAGTGGGCTAAATTTAAAATAAGTAAATAAACAAGATCAAGGAAGTTAAATATGCTTTTACGTCTCAATAATGTGGAATGCCAAGTTTCTTCTTCCTTGCGTTGTGTGCCCTCCGTTACTGTACATTGACTTCTACAAGTATGTAATTGTGACAACTACAGTGATTTGGAAAGTCTCTTTGTGTTGGGCCAATGGAAGGGGGGGGTTCCTGTTTTTTCTTTTGTTCTCCTTTGTCTCTTCCCTTTCTCCCCTACCTGCCCCCCTCCCCCTTTTTGTCAACTTGCTGGAAGCTTTGCTTTATTGGTTGGCAGTGACCTAAGAAGAGGATATGGTGAAGATGTCATGGAAGAGAAAAGCTCTTTTCTTTCCATGTTATTCTTTGGCAAGAGCCGTGTCTACTGAGAAGTTAGGTGACACCAATACACTTTTAAAAAATCCAGTGGAAACTCCTTCTCTTCCATCACATTCTGGCATATATACAGAAGCTTGCTGGTCACCCCTCCGTACATAGATTTATTTTAAAAACATTTTGGTCTTATACATTTGAGCTTTACAATTTTTACTAGTTTCTTTATTTAAAAAAAAAAGACACTTGACTACTATTGGCTAGAGGTTGTGTACATCTCTTGAACATCATATACTTGGTTTCTGTCAACCACATGTGTAGCCAAATGAAAAGAAGCACTCGTAGGGGAAGAGATGTCTTCCATCAGACAGGGGAGCTCAACTGTCAGTCAGATCCAGTGCCATGACCTAACTCTAGGTGTTTAAAAAAGTTAGATTTCCGAGACACTGTGAAGAAATGGATGGCCCATGTAAGTTTTCTGATCCCTCATTCCCTAACCCTTGAAACTTTTCATTTATAACATTCACAGGAGTTAACTTAGCAATGCAGGTTCCAAACCAAATTTTTTTCATCACTGTCCCCCAATAAGTCAGCATTATCCATTTATTGCTGTTCAGTTAGTTTTATTTATAGTAGTTTGCTTTTCTATTTCTATGCCTCCTGTTCTAAGAATGTTCCCACCTCTTCTGACATGAATGTAGCATAAGTTAGCAATTGGTTCTTCCAAACTCCTGTGGGTTGAATGTGGTATATAAGGTATGCAAGGGGAAAAGGAAAAGAAAAGAAATTCCTGCCTGAGAATTTGGAAGCACCTTTGTTAATACATACATCTAGCAGAAACTGAAAGTTCATGGGCTGTTAACTCTTTGCAAGTATTCACTCTCACTTTCACCACTTTTTTTTAGGGGAGGGGCAGTTTTTGTAGGGTTAACAGCCAGATTCCATTTTGACCTCAGATGCTGTGTACCTCTTTTTCTTTTTCTTTTTTTATTCTGCCATCTTGACTCTTCTTTTTAAGCAGAGTGAAATGTCTGCATGCTGAGCAAAGTGCTTAGGCCAAGCCTGTTTTTCCCTGCAGTGTAAACAGGACGTTTTCAGCAGACTTGGCTGTAATAGCCATATCTAAGATTAGGGAACAATTGAGTCTTTATGTAGAAAATGTCCCAGAGTTAAAATTCAACATATAAAGCTTTGTAGGTTGTGGTTTGGGGTTTGAGGGGTGTGTTGGTGTGTGTGTGTGTGTGTTTAAGTATATGTAAGGTCTTTAGGAGTAGAGATAAATTTGTATCTGGTTTTTAAAAAAATGAAACTCTTCTCAAGTGTTTTTGCCAAGTTTTGTTACACCTCATGTCTATGCATTAACTACATTTCTTAGTATTACTGCAAAAAGAAACCTTATTCTTCATGTTTTTCCCCCTGTGAGTATACAACTAAGACTACATGCGGTAGTGCAGATGAAAATATTCTAGCCTGTGTGTATACAATGAATTGTCAGCCTTTAGACATCCGTAGTCATTCAGAAAAGGTCTCCTCAACCTCTGCTGCATACCACACTGTACCCCCTTTGCTTCCTTATCTGCAAGTGCAGGGTGTCCATACAGTCTAGAAATACAAAAATACACAATGTTGTGGACATTATCAATCTCTAAGAAAACATAGAATATTATCTAGATTTCCAGAGTTTGTGCACACCCTGTAATGTGGTCTATAGGTTTATGGCCAGTGCCAAAGGTGTGTGTGTTTTCAGAAGTGGTCCCCATTTATCAATGATGGTATTTCTTTCTCTACCTTAAATTTGAGAAAAGGAAGTGGTGATACCATGTTCTTTAGGTTAGAAATAATTATCTACTCCAAGAATCTATGAACATAGTAACAACTTGATAAAAATTGAACATTGACTCTCCTAACCTGCTCACAACACTTCCCCAGTCCCTTCTACATTCCATCAAAGAAAGAGGCCATGAACATTTACAGGATGGTAAAGGGGGAGCACTGGTCAGAGGACAGAGAGCTACTTCCCTACTGGCTGAACATCCACACTGTCATGTCACATGCATGTGGTCATACGGACTAGATCTGGAATGTTTATGAAGTATTCCTAACATTTGAGTAGTTTTTAAACTGTCAGTCTCTTGTAATCTCTGCTACCACCCCCAAAAAAGCGCAAAAACTGCCAGTGTTTGCCTCACAGAATTTAAATAGTTCCCTTTTTAGTTAGCTGTACACCTGAATACTACTTGACCAAAGGGTCTCTGCAAAACTCAGTCATTGGTTCTTCATCATGACTAACCCTTGATTTGTTCATGGAAGGAGAAAGATCAGATAAACGGGTAAGTAGTGTTCTGTTTTGAATAATTTAAAAAAAACAACAACCAGTGTTCCCCTAAATCACTTTGTGCCTCAACTTTAGTTTTCAAACTATAAATCATTGCTTTGGAAATAAATTCCCAATTATAATTGACCCATTTCTAACTATTATCAGTAAGTTGGGGGTGTTTTTTAAAAAAGGAAAATTCCCCTATACTGTTCATGGTGAGGCTTACAATATTGTAGTAGCGGAGTTGTGACATGAAAGACTTTTTTTCCTATCTCCCCTGGCATACTGTACCTCCCAATCTGGCATTCCTTCTTCTCCTTAGGCTACTGGAAGGTATTCACAACTCCCAGAGGGGTTGGTGTTAACAGATGACTGGAGGTGAGATAGAGCAGCCTTGCTGTTAAGACTAGCCCTACAGCAGAGCTTGACGACGAGAATAGTATATCCTAAGTGTATTCATGAAAAGTGAAAAGGAGGGGATTATTTATGCAAAGTGAAACAAAAAACTTTGGACCTTTAAGAAGTTAAATGCCTTTTAAAGGTAGTTTCTCACCCAGTGATGCATTTTAGCATGACACTTCCTGCCAGAAATTGTAGGGTAAGTTAGAATAAATGTATTTAAAACAACATCCACCCCCCTTTTTAATTTTGTCTGAGGAATTACTTGAGTGTAGTATTTCTGAATGTGCCTTTGTGAGTACAGAGACCGTCTGTTTAGGAAGAGGCTATCCATTGGGATACAAACAAAAAGACGGTCAGCTTAGCCTTTAGGGAAGTCAGAGTTTCTCCTGGAAGTCCCGGGGCAGCTGCTTAATTTTCATTAGCGTCAATATTGCACAGTGTAAGGTTGTGTAGAAGAGATTCTGGAACTTGAAAGAGGAAACAGTTAGGGCATAGTGCACAAATGACAGAGACCCAGGTAGTCCAAGAGTGCAGGTCGAGTTTATACATCTGCATTCCCTAGTTTTCTTTGTGTGTATGTGTGTGCGCGCATGTGTGGCTGTTGCTGATTTTTGGGTTGTATTTTTTTTTTTCTGTAAGCACTGGAGAATTGGAATATGGTGATGTTTGTGACACATTCATACATGTAAAGAAGGCGTCTTCTAGCTTCTGCCGTGCAGAGCAGGCAGCGCACTTTGACCCTTTGAGTCTGTCTGAGAAGGCCATTGGTTTCCCAAATGGAAGTCACATCATGTTGTTGTTTATGCAAACAGGGTATTACACACAAGGAAAAAAGTTTTGAAAGAATTAAGATGGAAGTATTTGAGGAAGAAAAGAGCAAAATCTGAAATCATACTTTATTTCTTCACAACTATCATAGTTAAACATAGAAATCTGCAGTGTCTCTTCATTTGTTTTTATGTTTGTTTTAAATGATTCCACCTCTTCTCCCCACTCCTTATCTTCTAAAAAAATATCAAGCGAATGCTAAGGGCCATTTCCATAATTCCTCAGAACTCCCCCAAGAGGAAAACAGTCCCTCCAGCCAGATTCCTTCAGCTTCATTCAGGAAGACAAAGGGAGGAGAGATGCTGCAGCTTTCTGTGCTTCACTCTCATTCCTCTCTAATGGCCTTGAAATGTATTATTATGCAAATGTGAATTTTGATACTGAATTTAAGAAGAGGTTATTGAGTTTTTTCTTTTTTCAAAAACAAAGGTCCCATATGTGGTCATCATTGCTTCTTTATTTTGTAAGTGAATTGTAACTATGCATTCTGCAAAAGGGGGGGAGAGGGCAGAAAGGGGAAGGGAGTAGCTTTGCATCCTTGTTCTCCAGTTTCTGTGTCCATGGTGTACCCATGTCCTGGAGGGGAAGGGGAGTGAGAGAGAAAGAGACCGCTAAGTCCTCTCGCTGCTGCTATCGCTGTCAGGTGTGATAGCCAGGCAAATTCCAGGGGGCCCTGCAGTTCCTGTCAGCCAATGTGGTACAGGATTCTTGATCCTAGCCATGCAGTGTTAATCCAGTGTAACAGTGGGACTCCAAAGGCGCCAGTGTTCTCTGGAAAAAGTACTCGTCCTTTCCTGAATTCAGAACCCTTTCAAGCTCAGGAAACCATGCCTCACTCGTGCTGACCTTAAAGTTAATCTTTGGGTCAATTTTGAAAATTCCTCCTCCTCTATCCTTTTTAATATTTCTTTCTTCCTTCTAATCATTTTTAAGTGAACTTACTTTCAATTATAAGGAAACTGTTCTGCTCTGTGGGGAAGAGGGCTGTTGCTTGGCAGGCAGAAAAGGTTCCTCTGCTCCACCCACTATCCCTCTCTGCTTCCCTTGCGTTTGTCAGGCTGTGTAAAGCCAGTGAGCTGTGAGGTGTTTGACAGGGAAGGCCTGCATGCAGCCTCTTCTTTGTCCTAACAGAATTTCTTTGTTGATCTTGCCTGTGATAAATCATGGCGCCTGCGTTGCTCTGGTCTAGGCATTATTTGCAGCACACAGTATCGTAAGCGAGAGATTATTCTGCCTGTATTCAGTGTTTTCCATGCAGCAATTCTTGTTGTTGATGTTCACAGTACTGTAATGAGTAACAGACTTGATCACAGTCTCCTCGTGCCTATGCGTGGCTGCATAGGCATGATCTTATCAGGGTTCCAATCTGTTAGATTGCCTTTAAACAAAAAACAAAACAAAAAAATAAAATCCTGACGTTTCAACTGTCTCACACAAAACAATACCTCGAGGTACATTTCCCCCTGCAGTGTAAAACCTTAACTCTTCTCTCCTTTCTGACTTCAGTGGATTATCCTTTTTAAAATATGAACATGTAAATAGCAGGATAACTTTAAAAACATTTTCTTTGCTGTGAAAGTAACCCTAAAATATGATATTTTCCATTTTTAAAAAAAGCCATCAGAAGTTTCAGATCTTACTCTTTCATGTTTAAGAAGAAAAAACAGAACATGTCAGGGGAGTGGGTTTGCATTTGTGGTGGAGGGGTGTTCTCTCCATTGCCTCCCACATAGTGACAGCAAACCAGTGTCTAAACCCTGTCTTAAATAGATGTCATCTATCCAGCATTCTAATTCCAGGGTGGGGAGTATCTGAATTTCTCTCTTCCAAAAGATCCATCCCATCCAGGAACTCCAGGATGTTTTCTACGCAAGACCTTGAGATCCTAGCCTTTCTTGGTTCTAACACACATACACGCACACATGCATGCCCCTTGACTGAGTATCATTCTGTAGTCCACAGCGGGATTTAGTCCCTGGCATTTCAATTTGCGCTGTAGAATTCATAGCCTTGTCACTTTGTGATGCTTTGGAAATGTACTGATTTCTTATTTAGAAGGAAAGTTTTCTAAGGAGATGTGCAAACCACCCTGAAAGCCAAGTGCATCCTCAGATCTTCCTCCCTCCATGAGGCTTAAAGCTGACATTAAGTAGAGGGAAATACTTTTAACAATTGCTGCTTGTATGGATCTGCCAGCTGTTACCTTCCTAGATTTGGGCACCCACAAGGCAGGGTTGGAATGGATCATTTTGAATAGCTACTTCTTCACAAACACACCCCTTTTTCCTTCATCTTTAGGATAAACTCTTTATTGGTCTCACTGATCTTGTATAGTGACGACTTCCTTTGAGGGAAGAAGCTTGATTATAAGCGCATGCCTATTATCCACCCACCTTCTGATCTGGGCACTGTCGACCTAGGAATTTTATTTCTGTTGTTTATCTGGAGGCCCTTTTTCTACCAGTCTCCTTCCTCTGGTTCCTCATGGAGTCTGCCTGCCCTTATATCCCTTGTATGATGCTCCCAAAGGGCTTTGCTGATCTCTGCACTTCTTTCCTGGGACACTTCCCCCACCACCACCTTTTGCACACACCAGTGACCAAAGTGTATGCAGTGATCTCAGAAGACATCAAAAATGGTGCATGCACCGTGAATGTGCTCACAGAGACACGTGCACAAGATTCTGCACCCTTGGCCTTAAACTCAGTATGACTTAAGGTGCAGGAGCATTTTTAACAGGTTTTAAAAAAACAAAAAACTCTTCTGGGAGGAAAAAAAAAAAGCAGATACTACAGCTCAACTGTGCCCACTCCCAACTCTCCACTGTTTGCTTAGAACTTCGCATTCTGTGCCCACCCCACCTCATCCCTGTTTTGCATAACCAAAAACAGACAACAAAACCAACCTGAGGAGAGGTTTCTGGACTGTTTTATCTGTCTCCACTTAGATGGAGGTCTAAATGCTGCTTTGGGTTCCATAATCCTAGGGGGCTCTGTTTACATACTAGAATACATCCTACCAAATCAGGAAACAATGAATAATGGGAGTCACTTCACAGAGAGGCAGAGGACCTGGGGGATGTGGCATAGGAGGAGAGGTAGAGAAGTACCATTTCAATTATTTGTGATGTGTGACTCCCTCCTTTTCTCCTCCCTTCACGTCTCTCCTTGCCCCCACTAGACAGAAGGTGCAGAAAAGGGCATCAAAAAGAGGCTGGATTTTTAAAAGGCAGCTTTCCAACTTTGCACACAAACAGGTAACAGGAAGGTACAGCAAAAATCCTCTCATTTGAAACACTGTCTGCAGAAACAAAACCTGTAAAAATGACTAATTAGCTGCACATATTGATGCTCTCTGCAAGTTACCTATAAGTGTTTGTTTTTCTTATACTTGAAATAGCTTTTACAATATTATTTTGATGACTTTCTTTTCTCTCTTCTGATGGGCAATAGAAAAGTAGATGATGGGATTTAAGGAAGCTGGGGGGGGAGAAAAGGGAGGATGTGGCATTGTCTCTCTTTTTTTTTTTTTTTTTTAACCATAGAGGTTTAATCAAACTCCCATACGTTGAAATTGCTCCTCATGTTACTGGTTTTACATGGACACAGAAACTAGGCACTTTAGAGGTGCACTTGCATGGCAGGCTGGGCCCCCCTTTTCTATATTTTATTTTACTTTTCTAGTATAGTGGTACTTAAAATCACTGGTTCACTTAAAAAAACAAACAATAAAATGTTAAACTCTACTAATGTACAAATAAGCTGAAAAGTTGCATTTTATGTGTATTTTTTGCCATAGCAGGTACTGTATTTCTCATGCTGGATTTCAAAAAAAAAAATTTATCAAAAACAAACAAAAAAAGAACTAAAGGGTGGTGTTTTATTGGATTGTGACAGGTTGAGTAATAAGGAATTAAGTCGTCGTCATTTCATTAAAACTGAGAGATGATGTAATGCATATATAAGAGTTTTCTGAAGGGTTATTTTGGGCTTTTAAACAGCTTATTTTTGTTTTTGTTTAGTTTTTTATTTTATTTTATTTTGGAAAGATATGATTGTATTATGTGCAACTCAGTTGCTTACATTATAACTACAAAATATTTTTGGGTTCCTGGAAAAAAAGAAAAAAGACTAATAAATGTGTTTGGCTGCTAAGCATTTACTATTGTGGTTTCCTCTTTTATTCTGCCAATTTAATTTGCTCATTTGTTGAATTTTTTTTTTTTCCTATTCTCTCTCTGCTCCACACATAAAGGCTGTCAAAAATTCAACATATGAATTTGAGCCTCAACTTTGTTTTTGTTGTTAGGGTTGTCTAGTTTGTTTGTGCTGCTTGCTGCCTGCCCCATTCCTGAACATGGCCTGCCACAGTGTGGGGCTCAAGTTTTCTGAAAGAAATTTATGTTCTCCTTGTACCATTGGCTCTTGCCTTGCTTAACCCCTAATTTGCATTTGGAGTAGGAACACGAGAGGAGAGAAGATAGAAGGTGCAAGTTCTGCTGTATCCTACTGCTGCTGTGCCCAGGACCAATAACCAGCAAGCTAGCTTTGTCCAGAGAATGTCATGCTGAGTGCTCCTCTGTCCTACTTTGGGTGTTGCGACACTACTGAAGAACATGATAACCTTAACCTTCAGGCTAGGTTTTCCCCATCTCCAATGACTTATTTATTGTTAACTGCTAAAATAGAGACTTGTTTAAATATGTGATCATGAAATACCTGTAGAATGGTAAAGAGAAAGAATGGATGGATACTAATATTTTCTAATTTCCAGGTACTTTTGTATCTGATTTTTATTCTTAGAATGTTGTGTGTGAGAGAGAGCATCAGGAAGCTGAAGCGCAGAATAATTTAACTTGCCAAATAATAGGTAACATTGATTGGGTGCTTACTGTAAGCTGGGTGCTGTTCTAAGTATGTCATGTGTATGCACTCATTTTAACTGAAACTCATCTCCATCACTGATAACCATACTAGGAACCCAGATTGGATTCAAAAGTTACCAATGCCAGAATACCTGGATTTCTGAGAAAAGATCTTAAAGAAGTCTTTTGTACAAGTGGTAGGCCATATACCATCCAATTATTTCATCATAGAAGAAGTAAACCTTGGAAAATGGCATGAGGAGAGGTGAACCAGATGTTGCAAAACACCTTGGGGGCTGATTATCACAGGTAGGTGCTCTTTTTGAGGAATAGAGATCATTGCAAAAACAATGAAGACCTTCATTACTAAAGGCTAATATTTTAAATGCTGGATGTTTGAAAAATGCATAAATGGCTGTGGTAATGTATCATAAAATTAAAGGTGCTTATTAAGACTTTAGTATCTGACTCTGTCTTCCTCACCTCTGTATGCCCTGCCATCATCTTGGGTGACTTCAGTGTCCACATGGAAAATTCATCTTAAAACCTGGCTTTTGGCCAGGCTTGGTGGCTCAGCCTGTAATCCCAGCACTTTGGGAGGCCAAGGCGAGTGAATTGCTTGAGCCCACAGGTTTGAGACCAGCCAGGACATCTTGGCGAGACCTCATCTCTACAATAAATCAAAAATAAGCCGGGCATGATAGCGTGCGCCTGTGGTTCTGGCTACTTGGAAGGCTGAGGCAGGTTGACACTGGAGTGGCTGTGAGTGTGCCACAGCCCTCCAGCCTGGGCGACAGAGTGAGACTCCAACTCAAAAAAACAAAAAACAAAACCTGGCTTCTCAGCTCCTCCTTCAGTCCACCATAGCCACACATACCCATACTCACCCGAAACTGCTCCCGACCAGAGTCACTAATTTCAGCATCTTGGACCATGATCTCCTGTCCTCCCAACTGGCTCCCACTCCTCTTTGGCTGTGTTTTTACTTCATCAAACATTCCCTCTTAATCCGGTTTAGCTCATAATTTCAATAACATGCTTGTTAATACCAATACATTCCCTTGTCGACCTGCTGGGCTCCGGCGATCCTTCCGCCTCAGCCTACCAAGTAGCTGGAACTACAGGCGCGCACTACCACGCCCAGCTAATTTTTTGATTTATTGTAGAGATGAGGTCTCGCCAAGTTGCCCAGGCGGGTCTCGAACCCGCGGGCTCAGGCAATCCACTCACCTCGGCCTCCCAAAGCACGGGATTACAGGCTGAGCCACCGAGCCCGGCCTATTTTCTGATTTAAAATCTTTTTTTTTTTTCTTTTTTTTTTTTTTGAGTCATAGTCTCACTCTGTTGCCCAGGCTGGAGTGCAGTGGCACAGTCACAGCCACTACAGCCTTGACCTCTTGGGCTCGGGCTATCCTTTTACCTTAGCCTTCCAAGTAGCCGGAACTACAGCCTTGACCTCTTGGGCTCGGGCTATCCTTTTACCTTAGCCTTCCAAGTAGCCGGAACTACAGGCATGCACCACCACACCCGGCTAATTTTTTTGACTTACTGTAGAGATGAGGTCTCACCAAGTTGCCCAGGCTGGTCTCGAGCCCCTGGGCTCTTGCCTTGGCCTCCCAAAGTAATGGGATTACAGGCATGAGCCACTGTGCCCAGCCTGATTTCAAATCTTAACCCCCTCCCTCATTCACCTGAGGACTTTGCCCCCTAGTATGTAGAGAAAGTCTGAGGTATCAGAGAAATTTCCTCAAATTCCTGCTTCCAGACTAGAAAGAGATATCCCTCCTCTCCTTTTGCTAGTTTTTCCTTCGGTGCTTGAGATGCTTCCCTTCTGCCCTCTTGGATACCTATAACCTCCACTTCCCATTCTCCACATGTTCACTGGGGCCCTCTTGCCACTCAAATTGCTCAACTGCATCCTGTGGTGAAAACCCTCCTGTGGGCTCACATTCCAGCCTCTGCCTCACCAGCTACTGTCCCATTTTTCCTCCAGGAATTTTCTCTCCTTTTCAGACTCTCCCAGTCTGGTTTTTTCCCCTATCATTCTACTGAAAGCGTCTATTGAAGGTCACTAACAACCTCCCTAAGTTTGGTGGACATGACCATTTGCCAGCTGAGACCACAAATCCCGGATTTTCTTCTATGCTGCTACGTGTTCCTCTATTTCCTGCATCCCTTGCGTTTCCACCCTCTTTGACTTGGCCACAAAATGTTGGGTTGTGTTAGTACTCCACCCAAGCCCTCCTTTGTTCTCTGTATACTAAATGCCTAGACAATGTCATCCCCTTCCCTGGCCTTTTTTTCTTACTCCTTTTTCTCTGAGCTCTAAATTTTGGGATGCCCTAGGGCTCAGCCCTAAACTTTGTTTTCTAGTCCTTTTGCTCCCCTAGCCGATTTTCTCTAGCCCCGTGGTTTTGCCTGTCCTGCCCAATTTTATCTCCAACCCTGGCCTCTCTAATCTGTCTACCCAACTATCCAACTGCCTGTTTCTACTTCCAGCGGACAAATTCCTCCACCCTCCTTGTCAAATCTACTTTTTTACTCCAGTCTTACCTACCTTAGTAAACAGTACCACCATTCACGTAATTGCTCCAACCCACAGCTTCTTCACATTGCTTCTGTCAGGAATCCTGCAACTCTGTATGTAACATGTACCCGCATACAGTCCACATCTCTCATAACTTACCACAACCAACTCTTGAGTCCAGCCACCCTACATGCTCTCTCACCTGGACTACTGTAGCAACTTCCCAGGAGTCTTACCATCTTCCCTTTAATCCCACTCCAGACTGTTCTTTGCAAGGCAGCCATAATTTGTTCATGTTACTACCTTCCAGTGTTTTCTCTTTATTATTCAAATGCAAGCTCCATACCATTGTCAGTCACTCACAGTCTGATCTCATTCCTTCTGAGTCCCCTGACCTCAGTCTTATACAAGCCCTAATTACACCAATCTCATGCCTACCTCAAAGCTTTTATGTGTGTTTCCCCTCCCGGGAATGCTCTGTCCCGGGCATTTTTGCCTCGTTTCTGACCAAATATGAGGCTGGACTTGATTTTCGGATCAAAAAATAGCTGTCACTACTCCCAAACCCTCTGAAGGTTTGTTCGCCACCATACCTGGCAAATTTGTGATTTTTTTTTTTTTTTTTTTTGAGTTGGAGTCTCACTCTGTCGCCCAGACTGGAGTGCAGTGGCCACTCCTGGCCACCACAGCCTTGACCTGCTGGGCTCCAGCGATCCTTTGTGCCTCAGCCTTCCAAATAACTGAAAATACAGACGCGCACTACCACACCTGGCTAATTTTTTGATTTATTGTAGAGATGAGGTCTCGCCAAGTTGCCCAGGTGGATCTCGAACCTGCGGGCTCAGACATTCCACTCACCTCAGCCTCCCAAGGCGCAGGATTACAGGCTGAGCCACCGAGCCCGGCTGGCAAATTTGTGATTTATTGTGGAGAAGTCTTGCCAAGTTGCCCAGGCTGGTCTCGAACCTCTCAAAGTGCTGGGATTACTGGCATGAGCCACCACACGTGGTGTACTCAACATTATAAGCACTTGGATATCTTAATACTGGAAGTTCAATAAATCCAAAACTATTTGATCCTGTCTGCATGGCCACCTCCCACCTGAGGTAACTAGCATCACCATCCACCCAACAATAAAACCTAAATACCTCAGAGCATGCTTGGACTGCTGCCTCCTTTAATGACCGTAACTAATCCATTACCAAGCTAAGTTGATTGTACCTCTTCATCTCTTTTCCTTCTTTCTTTGGCCACTTCCCTTGTCAGCACCATTAGGTCTTTCCTGGTTCACTGCATTAGCCCAATTGATATCTCACTTGGCACTTACTAGTCCATTCTATACATAATAGCAGATATGACATTTTTCAAAACATAGACCTGCTGAAGTCCAGCCCAAAGCTCTTAGTGGATTTCTGTCACTTAGAATAAAACCCTATGGCCAGGCGCGGTGGCTCACTCCTGTAGTTCCAGCTACTTGGAAGGCTAAGGCGGTTGGATCACCTGAGCCCAGGAGGTTGAGGCTTTGGTGGCCATGAGCCTGCCACTGCACTGCAGCCTGGTCAGCTGAAACTCTAACTCAAAAAAAAAAGAATAAAACCCTAAATATCTTTATTTCCAGCAAGGTTACCTCCAGCTTTTCTTACCTTTTCCCCTCCACTCCAGCCTCATTGTATCCCGGTGCCTAGTACAATTCCTGGCACATAGTATCTACCATTGTAAAATGAACTATCCTAATGGAAAAAAAGTTGCATTAAAATTTGTTTAAGGAACTAGGTTTTTGGCGAGGCGCAGTGGCTCAAGCCTATAATCCCAGCAGTTTGGGAGACCAAGGTGAGGGGATTGCCTGAGCCCACGGGTTCGAGAATAGCCTGGGCAAATTGGCAAGACCTAATCGCTAAAATAAATAAAAAATTTAGCCAAGCATGTTGGCGCACACCTATAGTTCCAGCTACTTGAAAGGCTGAGGTGGAAGGATCACCTGAACCCAGCAGATCAACACTGGGGTGGCCATGAGCTTGCCACTGGACTCCAGCCTGGGCAACAGAGAGAGACTCCAACTCAAAAAAAAAGAAACTAGGTTTTCCAGCCTGGGCAACTTGGTGAGACCTCGTCTCTAAAATATATTTTAAAAATTAGCCAGGTATGGTGGCCCGCACCTGTGGTTCCAGCTACTTAGAAGGTTAAGGTGGAAGGATCACCTGAGGCCAGCAGGTCAAGGCTACAGTGGCTGTGAGCATCGTGCAGCTACACTCCAGCCTGGGCACCAGAGAGAGACTCCTACTAAAAGAAAAACTAAGTTTTTAAAACCCTGACATAAAAATTGATAGATGGGCTCAGGTGATCCAACTCAGCCTTCCAAGTAGCTGGAACTACAGACATGCGCCACCATGCATGGCTAATTTTTTTTTTTTTAATTTATTGTACAGACAAGGTATCTCCAAGTTGCCCGGGCTGTTCTTGAACCCGGAGGTTCAGGCATTCCCCTCACTTCAGCCTCCCAAAATCCTGGGATTACAAGCTTGAGCCACTGCGCCCGGCCCTAAGTGGACTTTGAAGATTAAGAACCCGGTCGGGCACGATGGCTCAAGCCTGTAATCACAGCACTTTGGGAGGCCGAGGCGAGTGGATTGCCTGAGCCTGCGGGTTCGAGACCAGCCTGGGCAACTTGGCAAGACCTCATCTCTACAATAAATCAAAATTAGCCGGGCGTGGTAGTGCGCGTCTGTAGTTCCAGCTTCTTGGAAGGCTGAGGTGGAAGGATTGTTGGAGCCCAGCAGGTCGACGCTGGGGTGGCCGTGAGTTTGCCACTGCATCCCATCCTGGACGATGGAGTGAGACTCCAACTCAAAAAAAAAAAAAAAAAAATTAGCAGGGCATGGTGGCACGTGCCTGTAGTTCCAGCTACTTGGAAGGCTGAGGTGGAAAGATCGCCTGAACCCAGCAAGTTGAGGCTATGGTGGCCATCAGCGTGCCACTGCACTCCAGCCTGGGCAAGGGAGTGAGATTCCAACTCAAAAAATAGAGCCAGGCTCGGTGGCTCAGCCTGTAATCCTGCGCTTTGGGAGGCTGAGGTGAGTGGATTGCCTGAACCCGTGGGGTCGAGACCCGCCTGGGCAACTTGGCGAGCCTCATCTCTACAATAAATCAAAAAAATTAGCCGGGTGTGGTAGCGTGCACCTGTAGTTCCAGCTACTTGGAAGGCTGAGGCAGAAGGAGCACCAGAGCCCAGCAGGTTGAGGCTGCGGTGGCCGGGAGCGGCCACTGCACTCCAGTCTGGGCGACTGAGTGAGACGCCAATTCAAAAAAAAAAAAAGAAAAGAAAGATGATAGGCTGGGTGCAGTGGCTCACACATATAATCCCAGCACTTGGGAGGCTGTGGTGAGAGGATTGCCTGAGACCACAGGTTCGAGACCAACCTGGGCAACTTGGCGAGAATCTCTACAACAAATCAAAAAATTAGCTGGGCATGGTGGCGCATGTCTGTAGTTCCAGCTACTTGGAAGGCTGAGGCGGAAGGATCGCCGGAGCCCAGAAGGTCGAGGCTGCGGTGGCCGGGAGCAGCCTCTGCACTCCAATCTGGGTGACAGAGTGAGACTCCAAAAAAAAGAATAAACTTTTTTTAAAAGCCGGGCTCGGTGGCTCAGCCTGTAATCCCGCGCTTTGGGAGGCTGAGGTAAGTGGATTGCCTGAGCCCACGGGTTTGAGACCCGCCTGGGCAACTTGGTGCGACCTCATCTCTACAATAAATCAGGCTGCGGTGGCCAGGAGTGGCCACTGCACTCCAGTCTGGGTGATAGAGTAAGACTCCAACTCAAAAAAAAAATACAAAAAAATACAAAAAATAAATAAAGATCAAGAATCAAAACTCTGGATAACCTGTGGACTCAGAGGTAAGTCTTGCAGATGTGCAAGCAGTTTCTCACAGGGAAAAGGTGGGTTAAATCTCCAGGAAACACCCACACACACACTTCTTTTCCAGGAGTGAAGAGGAAAAATCATCAAAGTTAACTAAGAGCAGTCTGAAAGGGAAAAGAATCAACAGTGGTTCAGCCAGTAATCCCAGGACTTTGGGAGGCTGAGGTGAGAGGATTGCTTAAGAGCAGCCTAGGCAAATAGCGATACCTCATCTTTTCAAAAAAATAATAATAATAATTAGCTGGCATGGGGGTGTATGCCGATAGTCCCAGCCACTCGGGAGACTGAGGTGGAAGGATCACCTGAGCCCAGAAGGTCCAGGCTGCGGTGAGCCGTGATCATGCCACTGCGCTCTAGCCTGGGTGACAGAGTGAGATCCTGACTCAGAAAAAAAAAAAAAATGGCATAAATATGTGAAGCTTTTCTCCCAGTTCTGTCCTTGTTTATTCCCTGCAAGCCTCCCCCATCAACTTTGTTTCTTTATGCAAATATAGGCCAACAAATATATATTCTGGAAAAGGACATTTTTGTCTATTAAAAGAGGTTATTGGTGATTAATGAGAATGTGATTGGGAAGAAAAGTGGGCAGAAGTGCATTGAAGAGCTAAGAAATAAAGCAGGGAGGGAACAAATCAGTTGAGCACAGGCAGTGAGCTAGGGAGTCAACATCTGTTCTTGCCTTTGCGTCTCACTATACACCTGGGATACCAGTCACATTTTACAGGTGAGAAGACCCAAGTGCCAAAAGAATAAGTAACTTGCCCAAGTAACACAGCTAATAAATGGCAGTGCCAGGAATAGGTGGTGGAGAGGCAGCCAGAAAAAGAACTTCATGTTAAGTAAATACCAGGGCAAGTAAGATGTTTCTATAGTGAAAGACTTTTGCATTAGAAAAAAAAAAATTAGCCGGGCGTGGTAGCGCGCGCCTGTAATTCCGGCTACTCGGAAGGCTGAGGCGGAAGGATCGCCGGAGCCCAGCAGGTCGAGGCTCCAGTGGCCGGGAGCAGCCACTGCACTCCAGTCTGGGCGATCGAGTGGGACTCCAACTCAAAAAAAAAAAAAAAAAAAAAAATAGATAAATGGATAAGAAAAGAGCTCATGTGTAAAGCAGAATAATAGATATGATACAAAGATGGATTTCTCTTGCCAAAAATTTCTACAGCAGACTCACTGATAGGATGACGTGTTTCATTGGCTTACATGATCTTAGCCAAATTTACATAAAAATATCTTTTTCAAGTATATGTGTTCATGTTTAACTAAGAGGTAGAATTTGATTGGTATAGTGTGATTGGTATTAGATCAATGAATTAAGAATTTTAAAATTTAAAGTCAATTACTTAATTCATCTATACTCTTAAATAACAATGATAAACAGTGAAGTGTCATATTAATTTGAGTAACTGAAATTCTTTTTTTCACTTTATTAGTTTGCCATTTTATGTAAACTACATCGATGTTTATGTTCTTTTATCTTTTAGAGTGAATTGGGTGACTTAGAATATATATATGACCTCTTCTCAGTTATTATACACAAAGGTGGCTGCTACGGAGGACATTATCATGTATATATTAAAGATGTTGATCATTTGGGAAACTGGCAAATTCAAGTAGGTATAGAAATTCATTTAGAAATAGCTTTACAATTTCTTTGCTTTTCTAGTCCTATTTTTTGTTGAGGATAATCTTTTACCATTGATTATGTATCTACTCTGTAGAAAACTTTGACAGGCACTGAAAGTTAATACAGATATAAGTTTTGAATTTTTATTTCTAAATAGTTTCACATGTACAGAAAAATTACAGAATAGTAAAAATACCTCCCTTTACCTAGATTCACCTCCCTTTACCTAGATTCACCAGTTGTTAACATTTTGCCACATTTGTGCATAAGCATGCACAAACCACATACTATTAACATTATCATTTATTAGTGCGGAACCATTTAAAATTAAGTTGTGGACATCAAACCTCTTTACCTCTAAATACTTCAGTGTTTATCTTCTAAAAAGAAAGATATTCTTCTACATAAGCATTGATCAAAATCAGGAACTTCTAACACTGATATAATTCTATCATCTAATATTTAGTCCAATCATCCTATTCACATTCTTTATGGCAATTTTTTTTTCTATTCCAGTGTCAAGTCCATTATCATGCATTATATTTAGTTAGTTGTCTCTTAAGTCTTTAATCTGGAACCATTTCTCAGCTTTTCAGTTACTCCATTGTGTCAAAGAGATAGCACTATTTTTATAGCTGGCAATTATTTAATTTTTTCTGACAAATATAATGAGTATTGACTTAGAAACACACAATGTTGATTTTGTATCCTGCTGATGATTGTAGGTAAAAATGTGATTAAAAACAGTAAGTCCCATGTCTATAGCTTTCACAATAGGATTTACAACCAGGGTGAATTTTGTCCTATTTAATATAGTATGACTGCAAAGTCATGTCTTTTGTAGTTGCTTTTTGAAACCGTGCTCAATGACCACTGACCTGAATTAAAGTTAAAACTTCAACCTTCCTAGAATTATTTCCTGTGAATGGTATGAGATTTTTTTCTACTTGGAAAAATTGTCCATTCCCATTTATTGAATAACCTATTTTTTCTCATCAATCTACTATAACAGTTCTGCTATATCTACTGTTTAGTTTTATGTAAGTCTATCCTTCAGTTCTTTATTCTTTTTTTTTTTTTTTTTTTAGTTGGCCTCTCACTCCGTCGCCCAGACTGGAGTGCAGTGGCCGCTTCCGGCCACCGCAGCCTTGACCTGCTGGGCTCCGGCGATCCTTCCACCTCAGCCTTCCGAGTAGCCGGAACTACAGGCGTGCACTACCACGCCCGGCTAATTTTTTTGATTTATTGTAGAGATGAGGTTTCGCCTGCTCAGGCGGGTCTCGAACCCACAACCTCAGGCAATCCACTC
>CAUYQG010037248.1:0-10094 GCA_963574415.1 Tarsius wallacei | reverse complement strand
GCTTTTAGAGGAATGCGGCCAGTCCAGAGTACGGGTTGGGTCCTTAAGAATGCAGCCCCAGCCCAAAGTAGATAGTGGGCCACTTCTCGGAACGACTGATTACAATCTCTTAACAAAATGGCTACTCTAAAATCTTATATTCTATACATCTATACTAAACTTAAACCTATGATTCTAATACAAAAAAGCTTGTAATATGTTGAGGCTCTCGAAAGTGACCTGAGTTGAAATTATGCTTATATAATGGCCAAAACTACAGTCTGTAAAAAACAGAAACAGTGAGCTTTCACAGTTAACCATGCCTGCTATAGTTTCAGAGCCCCATGCTTAGATCATCAGAGTTATTTCTGGTTAAATACGCTAAATATTAGAGGGAAAGGTAATGGCGTCAACAACTCCCAAACACGTCCTAGCGGTCTCGGGGTCTTCGGCCCTTCCTGATTTCTAGGGTTCAGTGGGCCTCCGTGGCCGGGTACCAACACTTTAGAAAACATCAGTGAGCAAAACAGACAAAAACAAAACCAAACCTGCCCTTCTAGAGGAAGAAAAGCAAGAGAGCAAGAGAGAGGAAGAGCAAGAGCCTGGTAAGAGATATCTGCACTACAAGGCAGGCAAAAAGTGGACTGTGCAATAATTCTAAACACAGTTGAATAGGCTTCATTGATAAGGTGAAAATTAAGGAAGACTAGAAGGAGATGAAGGAGTCGGTCATAATACTCATTTAGTAGTAGGAAATGAGTTTGGGAAGGAGCAAAGGAGATAGTGGGATGGGGGACAGATGGGGCCAGAGCACATAGAACCTGTTAGGTCATAATAAAGGTTATGACTATTACTGTGAGAGAGAACTCAGGAGCTACTGGAAGATTTTAGACCCAAGAGGGTCATGACTTGGCTCACGTTTTAAAATAATCATTCTGACCACTGTGCTACGAAGAGACTAAACCACTGATAAATGGGTAGAAGCAGGGAGACAAGTTAGAATGCTATATAGCAAAAATCCAGGGGACACATGACAGTGGCCCAAACAGGGTGAAAGCATTGACGGTGGTGAAAAGTGGTCAGTGTCTAGATACATTTTGAAAGTATGATTGACAGGAGTTTTTGATGGTTTGGATATGATATTTGAGAGAGAGAAAGAAAAAAATAGGGAAACCCCCCAAACTTTGGCTCAGGCAACTAGTAGAATACACTGAGATGAAAAATACTGTTGAGGAAACAGCCTGGATGGGTAAATTCAGGAGCTAAATTTCAGAATGATGAATTTGAGACATCAATATAGAGATGCATATATACACATAGCACTTTCCTTCTTGACCCTAGGTACCACATATATTACTTCATTTATTCCTATTATATTATGGATGAGAAAGAAGTTTAGAAGATCTTATCAACATTTTGCTATGTAATAACATAGATGTAAAAGCATTAAAACTCCTGTTGCAAACTTGTTTTCTAATACTCTATGCTATGTCTTAAGGCAATGAATGTGTAAAAATAAGGAATTATAGGTGTTTTCTAAGTGGGAAGGTGGTGATTCTCCCCAGGTGTTATTTATCACATTTGCCATCCCTCATAAGCTTGTTGGGCATTGTACTTATAGCCAGCCACCTAAAGAATCTGGCAGTCAATCACTTCAATCTCCTTTGCATTTGCATATTCAATAAGCAATATCCAATGGGCTTTCTGCTTAGAGGGACTTACTTTTATCTCTGAGTCTCCTAATTACATAGTTCATGGTTTTCTCAGAACAAGATGGGAAAAGGAGTACTCTTTCAATAGATATTTCATGTTCTGAATGGAAACAGAAAGGCTCCAAAAGTTACAAATATGTCTTTTGACTTTTTTAAGAGTTTGAAGACAATCAGAAGCATTGTAAGGCTAAGTAGTAAGGAGTATTTATGAAAATATGAATCATTAAGCTAAGAGGAGTAACAAGTGTTAAAAATTAAGATTACCTCTCAAAAGCTGGCACTTACTCTGAGTAAAAGCAGAAATCTTGCTGAGAATCACAAAGCATACGAATTAGGAAAAAAGCAAAATTGTTTGTGGTGTCTGATAACTTCTTTTTCCATTATACAACTATCTAATTCTCCCATTAATAAATGCAGGGACTCTTCAAACTGAGATATAAATGTAAGGGGGGTAGGCAAGTCATTTTCTCGTTAAACAGTGTGACTTGTGAGACTGTAATTGCTCTGTGAAGGCAAAGTTTATTTAGTGATGTGCAAAACTCCTGCCAGGCCCAGCTCAAAAGCCAAGGAGAGCACTCCAGGTACAAATGAATTGTACATTACACATAACACGAGGAAAAGGGATTTGTAAAATTTATGCTCCAGCACCAGGAGAATAACTTTACAGATGACATACTAATCACTAGTGAGAAGGCCTTGGGAAGACTTAATGTTTAAGGGCCTCTGATTTTTAGGTAGCCACTGGAAAAAAGGTTACATATCTAGTGTCCATTTTATTTCTATACCCGCCACTTAGGGAAATGGAGAAATCTAGCAATGGTAGCAAGAAGTTTTATGAACCATCATAAAAGAAGAAACGATTTTTTTTCTTAAATCTTGCCTATTTTTGCTAAATTTTCAAAAATCATTAAAGACACCCATGATGTTTACAAAGTTTGAAGGCTTGGGTGATACCTGCAATGTTTGCTTGTAAATATATCAGTGGTATTAGCCGCTATTTTCTTACTCTTAATAAACATTCAGTTTTAACTAACAGGGAAGTTTTATGTTTATAGTGTCCTTTTGTTACATTCGAACACACTGACTTTCTAAATTATGGTTCAGCATTAAAAAACTAAAAGTATGTTACTGCCATTAGCTCTTATGACAAAATTTAAAGAAGTTCCCTGTCACCTGAGGTGAAGGAAGAAGGAAGAGAGGATTAATTTCTATAAGCAAGAGTAACACTACACATAGATTCTGATCATTTCTGGACTTGGAAATATATAGACTTAAAAAAGGAAGTCAACTGGATTTTATTAGTCTGGTATTTCTATAAAATGGAGATAGGAGCCCTGATTGTATTCCCGGATTTAAGTTGTGACAATCTTATGATGCTGGTGGTGACCACGGTGACAGTGACAAAAAATACAAAAACAGTTGACAAGTATTCAACACTTTCCATGTGCGGGCCACCATACTGAGTGCTTCACGTGGCCTGCCCGGGTCTAGCCTGACATCTTGGTGCAGGAGGCGCAGAGAGGTGGGCTTACATGGCTAGTCAGTGGCAGAGCCTGGGCTTAGGTTCAGATCAGTGCCGATCAACCTGCTCCACAGCTTCTCCTCCTCCCAGCCTCGGGACTTGGGAGCTCAACTCCACACACACACACACACACACACACACACACACACCGGGGCTCAACTCCACACACACACACACACACACACACACACACACACACACACACACACACACCGGGGCTGCCTCTAACATTGAGGTGACTGGCTTCCACTTGAGGTTGGTGGTCATGAATTTAAAGTGAGACTACCAAATGAAATTAGAATGACAGAAGGTAACTCTCTGACACAGTTTGTATCATACACAGCAAAACAATGACATAAAAATATTTGGGAAGAGGCAGTCGCAATGGATCTTTAAAAATGTTCCATTTTAAAATAAGGTGCAATTCTAACTACTCTATTTTCTAACTGTACACTCAATGAAGCAGTTAGTTCATTTTCAAGCTTTCATCAGAAAAATGATATGAAGGAAAATCTCAGATTTGGAGCATGGCCTAATGGCCAAAGTTGACTACTGCTACTGAGCTGGAAAACTGGGACCTGAGCAGCAGAGTGTTATCACCACAGGAAAGGTGGCAGGTAGAGAGGCCAGCTGAGAGTGGTGAGAAAAGGGCATCAAAAGGGCTGGCCAAGTTTGAGACACAGCGGCAGGTCAGACGGCAGCTACTCTCCTGGCATTGGTGGTCACAGACACATGGACCGTGGTGAGTCATCATCAGGGCTTTGTCTATCAGATACTACAGTGATCCCAAAGCAGGACAAAGTGGATGGGTTGTAACTGGCTAGAAAGATTGGACTTACAATAGCATAAGAAGGATTTTCATGAATTGAGGTTAGAAAAAGAATCATGTGCAGTTTGCAGAAAATGGAAACTGAGAAGAGAAATGTAGGCCAGGGGAAAAAGAAAAATCAGCATTGGCACAGAGCCATTCTCTATTAAATGCAATCTTTATTCCCCAAGTTCAATTTTATTTTACCATTCCCTATATTAAAACATGATGCTTATTTTACCAGGTTTCATAATGGCTGAATTTAGTGATTCATGTGCCATAATAATACCATAAACTATGAACTGGCTGAGTGAAATGCAAAATAGTTTCCAGAAATCTGAATATCTATTCCATTCAACTGTGTGGGTCTATGGTAGTAGGGTGTTCTATCCCAGGGGTTGGCTAATTTATGCTACAATGGCAGATTTGAACAGTTGTGACAGATTGCATGGGTAGCAGAGCTCCAAATATTTACTATCTTGTTCTTTTAAAAGAAGTTTGCCATTCCTTGTTCTATCTGTTATACTGTATTATCCCCTTAAACTTCAAGTCCTTTTTAGAATGAGGTAAAAATGTCAATACGTAAATAATTACTTTCTAACAGTGATTCTCATTCTAATCTTACTTTTTTGTTGAAATGTGTGGGGGTTTATTTAAAAAGAGATTGTAGGTTGACAGTCTGTCCATCTATTGGTGTGCACTTTTGGTGAGTAGGTTGATGGGGACTGTGACATGGATCAGCATGGAGGCAAATCAAGAACAGGGTTGAGAACAGGCATGAAGGGAAATGTCTGAGATAAATGCAGCCACCTCCCTGAGTAAGGGAACGTATCAGCCCTACCCTATCCCTCCTTCCTACCAATTGTACTGGTGGTCACCTCCATTGGTCAAGCTGCAGATTAGTTCCCATGTGGACCTGAAAATTTGGATTGTTTTCCAGGGCTTAGAGCTGCAGCCTATGATTTGTGTTGGTTGCAAGGAAACGATGTAAGAGAGAGGATGAACAAATCGATTGGGACAAAATTATCACCCTAGTAAAAAATTTAAAAACAAAAAACCAAACAAAACTCTCAAAGCCCCATGCCTGTGGGGAATGACGGGAGAGAGAAACAGGATTTCTACTTTCTAATGTCCATTCTCAAAAGACATATCATTGTTGAGGTCATCATTAAAAAAGTCAGATATCATTAACCGCACTCTTTTTCTCAAGTTTTCTTTTTACAAGTATACTACGTGATTATAAAAGGTATAAAAATACCATAAACTCTCAAGACATTCTGTGAGAATGTAATAAAGAACCAGTACCAAATAAATTACTCTTAAATATAATTTAATGATGTTTCCTCCATAATGCAGGAAAACCACATTAGAAGACATAGGAAATGGGGAACTATAAAAAGTAGGACTAATGGTATTAACCCCCCTAAATAACACAAATAAGACTGGACACTTTCCTGATATATGTAACTTTTTATTGCAAGTCAACAGTCTGATACAAAGTCTGTAAGAGTCATAAAGAAAAACCCAAGTGCATTTTCAGTCTGTGGTTCTCTGGAGGCATACACATTCACTGTTCATAGAAAAGAAAGGAATATTTAGCCTTTGTCACTTAAATGTCCTTTATCTCTAACTGTACATAGTTTTCACAGAGTGATTATGCTCATCACAGAGGGTAAGAGCAAATTAGTTCACTCTAAAATTCCCTGTTAAAAAGAACTCAATCCAATAATGAATTTCTAGATTGTTCTCTACATTATGTAATATAAGCACAATTGCGTGCCTAGAGAATAAAGGGTGTGAGTAGAAGGAGATGAAGAGACGTACAGAACAAGATAAATTCGACTTTTAAATTCTCAAAGATGCCAAGTGAGCTCTTCTGTGATAAATAATAAACTACTCCAGGAGGTCTTAAAATTTCTTATGTTCTGAACATAGGATAAACTAGAAACAATCTCTAAATTCATTCTGTGGTTATTTCTAAAGCAAGAAAGCATTTAGATTCTATATTCTGGCTCTCACCCTCAATGCTGACCAATGAAAAGCCAGTCATTTACTCTTTGAGTTGCTTATCTACAGAAATAGTCCAACCTGACATGGGAGTGGCCTGGAACAGTCTGCAGTTTGTAATGGTGCCTAATTTAACTTACTTCTAAAAAAGAGTTTGTTTGTTTTCAGTAAGTATAAAAATGTCCGAGAGCATCTGTGCAAAGGAGGCCTATGAAGGGTGGGAAGGGGGTAGTTTTGGGAAATAACACACTTGCTGTTTTATCTCTTACATGTGTTAATTTGAAGCTTTGTAAAATTCATTATCAAAATATTAGTAAGGCTGGGCCCAGTGGCTCACACCTGTAATCCCAGCACTTTGGGAGGTAGAGGTAAGAGGATTGCCTGAACCCATGGGTTCAAGGCCAGTCTAGGCAACTTGATGAGGCCTCATCTCTACAATAAACCAAAAAATTAGCTGGGCATGGTGGTGCGCATGCCTGTAGTCCCTCCCAACCACTTGGGAGGCTGAGGCAGAAGGATCCCCTGAGCCCAGCAGGCCAAGGTTGCAGTGGCCATAAGCATGACACTGCACTCCAGCCTGGGTGACAAAGTGAGAGTCCGACTCAAAAAAAAAAAAATTAGTAAAAATTCACATAAGTATAATACAATTGTGACAGGATAGAGTATGCCCCCGGCCTCTCTTTCAGTGTCCTGGTTTGATAACAAGGTAGGAAGGAAGAAGAAGGCTTTTGGTAAAATGGAAAAGAAACAAAGATTGTAAGCATATATATTGCCCACAATGATGCAAACAAAGCTAGTTAATATCAATAAAAGAAAATTTTGTACATTTTGTAGATCCCCATTGACTCTTAGACTGTCCTTGCCCTTCAATCCCTAACTCCTATGTTCCACAAACATGCATAGAAGCAGCTAAGGGACCTGAATTCTTTCTCTTAGTCTTATTTCCTCCCTCTATGGCCTGTCCTTTCAAGAAGAAAACAAGTCAAAATAGAGCCAAGGGCATGGCAGGAGAAAGGAAAGTAGGCAAAGGCTTAAAAAGATGGAGGCTTGATCCCACGTACACACACCCATACACACACCCCCCCACACACACACACACATTCTCCATCTCTTTGACATCAGTTCATATCGTCCAGCCCTGGCCCACTCTGACACTCTGCTCTGGCCATGTCAGCCTCATTGTTGTCTGTGAAGGCTTCACTACTTTCCTGCCTCAGAACCTTGGCACTTGATTTCCCTTACTTGAAATGCTCTTCCCCAGACAGCCACATGACTCACTCTTTCACTTCCTTTGTGCCTCTGCTCAGATGTCACCTTAGCTGTGAGGCCAGCTCTGACTTCTTCACAGCATTTAACATTAACATTTGACATGCAAAGACATATTTCAAGTGTTTAAGCATAAGCTCCATACAGGCAGGACCTACATTTTGCTCTAATCCCAGAACTAGAAGGCACTCAATCAATATTAAAACAATGAAAAAGGTAGTGAAGCTAAAGAGAAGAGATTCTCTCCTCAATATAAGCCAAGGTTGCTTTCCTCTGACTAAGATTAAAATAAATATTTTCCATGATTCTCTGGACTCCAGTGTATATCCTTGTTTATCCAATAATTTTTTTTTCCTGGTAGTGTTTTGTATAGCCTCACTATCTCAAAATTTATGGACAAAACCAGGGATTATAAAAAATATTGTTAGCTCAATATTTACTAATACAGTACATAGATCATTTGGAAATATTCTAGGTAGATGGACGTGTACTTATTTTGCTGATGTTATTAAAAATATTTCATCCATTATTTCTTTTTAACACAGAAGAATGTCTGTAAAAGCAAGATCTCTATTCTCATAAAAGTTGAACACTCATGTTTACTGTCTCAGAGTCAATGTCCTTAACATCATGTCCTTAGTAATTCATCATCGCATAGGAAAAAAAAAAAACAGGATTGTTCCCACTTCAAGAGGTTACTGACTGGCTGGAGAACCTGACTTTTAAGAACGGATTCCTATCTCCCTTCTGGTGTGTGAGTGGATCAAGAAAAGTCAGGTCCTAACAACATGAGCTAGAAGACAAATGTCTGTCTCCAGACTCTGAAAGAAGAAATGCAGAGTGTAAGTGAGTGGCCAAGAATTGCTGGAGGCTCTAGTTAACGTTTGAAAAGAATTTTCTAGATGAACGCCCCCCACACTTTCCTCACAGCTGGAATGCTTTGTTAAATTTTTTAGAACTTATTAGAGTGATTTTGAAACAAATTTCCTAAAAGAAAAGGATTAACTGCTTTCAAAAAGGAAATTTCCATTCACTCATCTTGTTATCAAAGACACTCTGTGAAGGGCCAAGGCTGGCCTGTGTGCTGGTGGGAGTGGGGGTAGGGTTCTACTGTCATCACGAGAGCTCTTGTTTAACACACCTAACCAAGACAACAGCCTGTGGGGACTCACCAGTCCCCTTAACTAGCTGGGGACGAGTCAAGGAAAACCCTCACTGGCAGACCAATCCAATCCTCCACTGCTTGTGCTCCTGCAGATCAGTTTCAACAATGGCAGGCTTGCCAGACCATGAGCTAAGGTCAGATTTTAATAAATCAAACTCATATTCACCCCCATACGTTTCATGCTGCTATTAAACATGGTGCTTTTATGACCTTCAGATATAGTTCACTTAAAAAAAAAAGATTCTAGTCGGGCTCGGTGGCTCAGCCTGTAATCCCGCACCTTTGGGAAGCTGAGGTGAGTGGATTGCCTGAGCCCGCGGGTTCGAGACCTGCCTGGGCAACTTGGAGAGACCGCATCTCTATAAATCAAAAACTAGCTGGGCGTGGTAGCGCGCGCCTGTAGTTCCAGCTACTCGGAAGGCTGAGGCGGAAGAATCGCCGGAGCCCAGCAGGCCGCTCCCGGCCACCGCACTCCAGTCTGGGTGACTGAGTGAGACTCCAACTCAAAAAAAAAAAAAAAAGATTCTGCATATCAAAATCGAATTGAACAGAATTGCTAACTGCTTGTAGTTTTACTCATTTTGATAACATATATGAAGTGGCAAACAATAAAATTTAGGTTATAAATATTGAGTGCGGCAAGTTTTTGGTGCTGGAAATATGGCAGTGAACAAACCAGGAAAACAAATCTTTATCCTCTTAGAGCTTATGTTCTGGTTGGCAGACATTAAAGTAAATAACGAAATTACGCAGTGATTTAGAAACTGGAAGTATAATGAAGAATAGTTAAAAAGTGAAAAGAAGATAGGAAAGTAGTGGGGAGTAACAGATTGAATTTTTAATACAGTAGTTAGCCGGGCTCGGTGGCTCAGCCTATAATCCCGCACTTTGGGAGGCCGAGGTGAGTGGATTACCTGAGCCCACAGGTTCGAGACCCGCCTGGGCAACTTGGCGAGACCCCATCTCTACAATAAATCAAAAAACTTAGCCGGGCGTGGTAGCACACGCCTGTAGTTCCAGCTACTTGGAAGGCTGAGGCGGAAGGATCGCCGGAGCCCATCAGGTCGAGGCTGCGGTGGCCGGGAGCGTGCCACTGCACTCCATTCTGGGCGAAAGAGTGAGACTCAAAAAAAAAAAAACAAAACAAAAAGCAACAACAAAAAGACAAACAACTCAATTTAAAAATGGGCAAAGGGCTTGAATAGACATTTCTCCAAAAAGATACAAGGATGGCCAATAAGCATATGAAAAGATGCTCCATGTCATCGATCATTAAGGAAATACAAATCAAAACCACAGTGAGATACCTCTTCAAACTCACTAGGAGAGACTTAATTAAAATAAAAAAATAACAAGTGATGGTAAGGATGTAGAGAAATAGAAATACCAGAACATTTCTGATGGGAATATAACATGGCACATCCACTGTGGAAATCAGTTTGGTAATTTCACAAAAAGTTAAGAATAGAATTATCTTATGTCTCAACAATTCTATTCCTAGTTACACACCCGAGAGAAATAAAAATATATGTCCACAGAGAAATGTGTACATAAAAGTGTATAGTTATGTTATTTGTAATAGTTCACAGGTTGAAAAACACTGAATGTCCATCAATGGATAAATGGCTAAACAAA
>CAUYQG010037242.1:0-21503 GCA_963574415.1 Tarsius wallacei | reverse complement strand
CCTTTCTCTCCAGATGTGCTAGATAGCATTGAACCTATAGTTAACAAAACCGTATTGTAGACTTAAAAATGTGTTTAGAGGTTAGATATCATGTTAGGTGTTCTTTTTTTTTTTTTTTTCATTTTAAATTTTTTTTATGATGGTATTATGGGGTACAGTTAGGGGTTAGGCATACAAAAATGCTTCATTCAGGCACCCTTGATGATAAGAGGTGTCTCCCCATCCCCAGACAGATATTTATCACCATTAATCCCATCGTCCTCCCTCCCCATAGTTTCCCACCACTGTCAGTCATTTTCTTGTGGTAGTACGTTGGATGATCAAGGTCTACTATATGAGTGAGAACATGTGGTACTTAGTTTTTTGTTTCTGTGAGAGGTCACTATGAACCACTATTTAAACAGTAAGATGAAATATAAACTGGACTCAGTGGTTCATGCCTGTAATCCCAGCAGGCATGGGATTGGGAAGCTGAGGTGGGAGGATTACCTGAGCACAGGAGATCGAGACCAACCTGGACAACATGATGAGACTTCATCTCTACAAGAAAAAAAAAAAATTAGTCAGGCGTGGTGGCACACACTCGTAGTCCTAGCTACTTGGAAGGCTGATGTGGAAATATTACCTGAGCCCAGCAGGTTGAAGCTGTGGTAGCGGTGAGCGTGCCCACTGCACTCCAGTATGGGTGACAGAGTGGGACTCTGACTCAAACAAATAAAAAATGAATGTAAATCACAGCAGAGACAAACTGTGGACCAAGATAAAACTTAAATGCCATATTATAATTTTTTTTGCATTAAGTATTTTATTTAACAAAATTCTAATCAAAATAGTAACACACTGCCCACAAGAGACCCACTTAACTTGCAAAGACTCCTATAGACTCAAAGTAAAGAGGTGAGAAAAAATATTCCATGCAAATAGAAACCCCAAATGAGCAAGAGTAGCCACTCTCATATTAGATAAAACAGATTTAAATTAACAACAGTAAAAACAGACAGAGATGGCTATTATATAATGATAAAGGGATCAATCTAACAAGAAGACATAACAATTTTAAATATGCATGTGCCTAACACCAGTGTCCCCAGATTTATGAAACAAATTTTACTAGACCTAAAAAAGAGATGGCTAGCAATCATAGTAATAGTGGGAGACTCAACACTCTACTGACAGCAATAAACAGATCATCAAGGCAGAAAGTCAACAAAAAGATTGGAGTAAAACAGGACTCTAGGGGAAATAAAATTAAGAGACATCTACAGAACATTCCATCCCCAAACTACAGAATATACATTTTTCTCATCAGCACATGCTTCAAGATGGACCATATGCTAGGTAAAAAATCAAGTCTCAATAAATTTGAAAAAATAGAAATCATGTTGTCACATTAAAACTAGAAATTAACTCCAAGAACTCATGAAACCAAATAAAGACATGGAAATTAAATAATTTGCTCCTGAATGATCCTTGAGTAAATAATAAAATTAAGATGGAAATTTAAAAATTCCTTGAGGCTGGGTGTGGTGGTTCAGCCTGTAATCCCAGCACTCTGGGAGGCCGAGGCAAGAGGATTGCCTGAGTCTGAGGATTTGAGACCAGCCTAGGCAACTTGGTGAGACCTCGTCTCCACAATAAATCAAAAATTAGCCGGGTGTGGTAGTGTGCACCTGTAGATCTGGCTACTTGAAAGGCTGAGGCAGAAGGATCACCAGAGCCCAGTAGGTCGATGCTGGGGTGGCCATGAGTGTGCCACTGCACTCCAAACTGGGTGACAGAGTGATACTCTGACTCAAAACAAGACAAAACAAATAAAATAAAATAAAAATTCCTTGAAATGAATGACAGCGATGAAACACATTATAAAAACCTCTGGGGCACAGCCAAATCTGTGATCAGAGGAAAATTTATAGTGCTTAAGGCCTACATTAGTAAGACTGAAAGATCACATATTGACAACCTAACATCACACCTCAAAGAACTAGAAAAACACGAACAAACCTAACCCAAAGCTAAAGATCAGAGCAGAACTAAATGAATTGAAGTTAAAAAATACAAAGGATTAATGAAACAAAGTTGGTTTTTAAAAAAGATAAAATTGACAGACCACTAGCTAGATTAATTAAGAGACAGAGAGAAGACACAAATTATCTCTATCAGAATTGAAAAAGAAATTCTCCCTCATAAGTGGGACGTGAACATTAATCACAATAGCACAAGGGAGGGATTGGCAGTCATGGGACACTGCCAGGGAAGGTGGGGAGTGGGTGTGGGGCACATAACAACACATAGGGTACCTGATTCTAAGTCAGGGGAAGTGAGGACCAGTTGCAGGCCCAAACTTCACTTGCACATATATTACTTATGTACCTAATCTTGATTTGTACTCTACATCTTTATAATAAAGTAAAAAACTTAAAAAAGAAAATAAGAAGAAAAAAAGAAATGAAAAAGAAGACATTACAATTGATATAATGGAAATTTTATTATGAACACCTCTATGCAAACAAACTAGACAATCTAGAAGAAATAGACACATTCTTGGAAACATACAAGCTGCCAACCTTGAATCAGGAAGATAAAGAAATCCTGAATAGATCAATAATGAGTAACAAGACTGTAATAGTAATGAGAAGTCTCCCAACAAGAAAAAGCCCAGGACCCTACATACTCACAGCTGAATTTAACCAGACCTTCAAAGAACTGGTACCAATTTTACCAAAGCTAATCCACAAGATTGAAGAGGAAGGAATTCTCCCTAACTCATTCTACAAGGCTAGAGTATCACTCTATCATCAAAGCCAGGAAAAGACACAACAATAAAAGAAAGCTACAGACCAACATCTCTTATGAACACAGACACAAAAATCCTCAATAATATATTTGCAAACCTAACTTAACAGCACAGAATAATAATAATGATAATAATAATAATAATAATAATAATAATAATACACCACAACCAAGTGGATTTTATCCCAGGGATGCAAGAGTGATTCAAGATACACAAGTGAATAAGTGTGATCCACTACACAAGCAGAATTAAAAACAAATCATACAATCATTTCAATAGCTACAGAAAAAGCACTTGATAAAATCCAGCATTGCTTCATGATAAAAACCTCATCAAAATAGGCACAGAGGGAACATTCTTCAAAAATAATATAAGCTATATACGACATACTCACAGCCAATGTCATCCTGAGTGGAGAAAAGTTGAACACATTCCCCCTCAGAACTGAAACAAGGCAAAGATGTCCACTTTCACTACTACTATTCAACATGGACTGGAAGTCCTAGCCAGAGCAATCAGGCAACAAAAGAAATAAAGTGTATCCAAACTGGAAAAGAAGAAATCATACTATCTCTGTATGCCAATGATATCATCTTATACCTAGAGAACCCTAAAGACTTCTCCAAAAGACTCCTGGACTTGATAAATGAATTTGAAAAAGTTTCAGGATACAAAATCAACACACAAAAATCAGTAGCACTGCTATACACCAGTAGTGACTAAGCAGAGAATCAAATCAAGAACTGAATTCAATTGACAATAGCAGCCAGAAAACTAAAATACCTCGGAATATATTTAACCAAGGAGGTGATAGATCTCAATAAGGAGAACTACAAATGGAGAAACATTCCATGCTTATGGATTGGAAGAATCAAAATTATTAAAATAAACATATTACACAAAGTAATTCACAGATCCAATGCAATTTCTATCAAACTACTAACATCATTTTTCATAGACTTAGAAAAAACAATTGTAAAATTCATATGGAACTAAAAAAGAGCCAGAATAGCCAAAGCGATCCTAAGCAAAAGGAACAAAGCTGGAGACATCACATTATCTGACTTCAAATTATACTACAGGGCTATAGTAACCAAAAGAGCATGGTAGTGGTACAAGAGCAGACATATGGACCAATGTCCTCTGCCCATTTTTTAATAAGGCTGTTTTTTTCCTTTTGGCTCATTTGAGTTCCTTGTAGATCCTGGTGTTAGGCCTTTGTCAGATATACAGTTAGCAAATATTTCCTCTCATTCTGTGGCTACATTAAACAAAGTATACTCTACACTTCAAGGGTTCCCTCCTTTCAGCTGTGTAAAAGCTTTTCTGTTTGATTAGATCCCACTTGTCTGCTTTATATTTTGTGGCATACACTTTTGGGGATTTGACCAAGAATTGGTTGAGAAGTGAAATCTGTTCTAAAAGAATTAGTGAGAACAGATTTTTTCCCCCAAAAGAGTAGATGTAGACCAGATTTGCATTGTTGATGGGAATAATCCAGAGATATGATACAGGAGACAGAAAGTGGAGAGCAACAAGAGAAAATACATTTGGATTTCAAGTAGAGGCAGACTATACATTATTTGGTACTAAATTTTGACTACAGCAGAGACCATTCTTATACAGTTATGAATGCAGAAAGAAAAAGGGGATGGGGTGCACCTGCTGCCACATTAGTCATGCCAAAGACCCAGGGAAGAGTTGCAATTCAAATCCAAATACAGTCTGCTGGTAGAAGTACCTCTTGTTTGGGAAGGCTAATATTTTTCTCTTAAGACCTTCAGCTCTTTGAATAAGGCCCACCAACATTATTGAGAGTGATCTGCTTTACACAAAGTTGATAGATTTAAACTTTACAGTATCTAAAAAAGTATATTTTCAGAAACCTCTAGACAAATATTTGTCCAAATATCTGAGTACTGTGGACTTGCTAAGTCAACACACAAAATTAACATCAAATGAGGCATTAAGTACATTCACATTTGTGTACAACCATGATCATCAACCATCCCCAGAACTTTTTTATCTTCCTAAACTGAAACACAGCACCGATTAAACACTAACTTTCATCTACTTCTCTCTCCAATTTCTGGCAACCATCACTCTACTTTCTGTTTCTATGAATTTGTCTGTTTTAAGAACCTCATATAAAATAAATCATACAATTTTTTGGTAACTTTCACATTTTGCAGAAAATATATCTTCAACTATGATATTTTGGCTATGAATATTAATATCTCTTTTAAATAATGGATTTTATCAGTAGAAAAACATCTTAATGGGTTTTGTTCTTTTATTATTATTATTATTATTATTATTATTATTATTATTTTTGAGTCAGTGTCTCACTCTGTTGCCCAGGCTGGAGTGCGGTGGCACATTCATGGCTACCGCAGCCTCGACCTGCTGGGCTCAGGTGATCCTTCCACCTCAGCCTTCCAAGTAGTTGGAGCCACAGGCTTGCACCATCACGCCCGACTCATTTTTTGATAGATTGTAGAGAAGAGGTCTCGGCAAGTTGCCCAGGCTGGTCTCAAACCCGTGGGCTCAGGCAATCCACTCAATGCAGCCTCCCAAAGTGCTGGGATTACAGGCTTGAGCCACCCTGCCTAGCCTGTTCTTCCGTTTTTTAAAGATATTATTTCTCTAAACTTTCATCTACTGTTTTTGTTCAAGAGCAAGAACTTACTCCCATTCTTATTTCTGTCTTATTTCCAAGCTTTCTATTTGTTTCTATTATCGGGTTGTAGAATTTTCTTTTTGCCCTTGCTGATTATACTTTATTTTTGTTGACCAGGCTGGTCTTCAACTCCTGGGCTTAAGCAATCCTCCCACCTTGGCCTCCCAGAGTGCTGGAGTTATAGATGTGAGCTACCACGCTCACACAATTTATTTTTCCTTCTTTCTTTTTCCCTTCCTTCCTTCCTTCCTTCCTTTCTTCCTTCCTTCCTGGTAACAGTGTGATAAAAGGTTTATTCATTTCTAAATAGTTCTTTCTATAATTTTCTTTTAATTCACAATATGCGCTTTGCATATTTGCCTTATACTTAATAGTTCGAGTTTTAAATATTTGTTATTTATATTTTTATGCATTGTGCCCATTTTTGAATAATGCCTGCATGCATACTTTTATTTTATATCTACATAAATCTATTCCAAAAATATATTTCAAGTAGTCTATATAGTAAAACCTTAAAATGTTTGTTATTTTCAGATCATTTAATAAGCTTCCCTCAGGATTTTTTGAGACTATTCTTTGGGAATGTCATATTCTCAGTCATATACTGAGCATGAGATTGAGGTCAAGCCCTCATTTGTGCTCTTTGAGTTGAAGCTGGTGAATGTGCCCCAGGACCCCAAAACTGTTGGTGACAATGCCTACTTCTTGCAGCTGGAATTCTCTTTTCTTTAAATGTTCTGAGAGATAGTGGCTAATAAATTAATTCTCTCAGAATAACCACCAAAAAAATTTTGTTACAAAAGACAGAATTAGAGCCAGGCTCGGTGGCTCAGCCTGTAATCCCGTGCCTTGGGAGGCTGAGGTGAGTGGATTGCCTGAACTCGCGGGTTCGAGACCCGTCTGGGCAACTTGGCGAGACCTCATCTCTACAATAAATCAAAAACCAGCCGGGCGTGGTAGCGCCCGCCTGTAGTTCCAGTTACTTGGAAGGCTGAGGCGGAAGGATCGCCGGATCCCACCAGGTCGAGGCTGCGGTGGCCGGGAGTGGCCACTGCACTCCAGTCTGGGCGACAGAGTGAGACTCCAACTCAAAAACAAAAAAAAAAAAACAAAAAAAGACAGAATATATATCTGTGGAAATATCTATGAATTAGTATACAAATGAAAAAAATTAAGGCAAAGAGCAGAATACATTTTAAAAAGACTTAGATGATAATATAAGATTAACATTTATAAGGTTTAATTGTAAACATTTAAAAATTTTATTAATTGTACAAATTTTAGTAAAATCCCAATTTTTATTTAAATCAAACCCATTCTCCATATTTCAGGCAGCATTTTTAAAAATTATTATTTTTTTATTATAAAGATGTGAGGTACAATGCAGGGTTAGGTATACTAACATTGATTATGCAGGTACTCTTGTTGATGAGGTGTGCTCCTCCGTCCCCTAGCAGTTTCCCTCAACTGCCAATCCCACACCCCCTCCCCTGACAGCTTCCCATTACTGCCAAATGCTTTCTTTTTTTTGAGTTGGAGTCTGTCTCACTCTGTCACCCAGACTGGAGTGCAGTGGTCACTCCCAGCCACTGCAGCCTCAACCTGCTGGGCTCTGGCAATCCTTCTGCCGCTCAGCCTTCCAAGTAGCTGGAACTACAGGCGCGTGCTACCACGCCTGCTAATTTTTTTGGATTTATTATAGAGATGAGGTCTCACCAATTTGCCCAGACGGGTCTCGAACCCACAGACTCAGGCAATCCACTCACTTTGGTCTTCCAAAGTGCGGGATTACAGACTGAGCCACCGAGCCCAGCTCAAATGCTTTCTTATAGTATTGTCATTGTTCAAGATCCGCTTATGAGTGAGAACATATGGTACTCTGTTCTTTGTTTCTGTGATAGATCACTGAGTATGATCGACTCCAAATCTATCCATGTTGCTGCGAAGTCCACATATTTGTCCTTCTTTATGGCTGCATAATATTCCATGTGTATATGTACCACATTTTCTTTATTCAATCCTGCTTCGATGGGCAACATGGTTGGTTCCATGTTTTTGCTATTGTGAATAGAGCAAACATACTTGTGCATGTATCTTTTTTGTAGAATGATTTGAATTACTCTGGGTATATTCCCAATAGGGTAATTGCTGGGTCATATGGAAGGTGAATTTCTAGTTCTTTCAGAAATTGCCACACTGTCTTCCAAGGAGGTTGCGCTCGTTTGCATTTCCACCAGCAGTGTAGAAGTGTTCGTTTTTTCCCACATCCTTCCCAGCATCTGTTGTCGTTTGTTTTATTAATGATGGCCATTCTTACTGGGGTTAGGTGGCATCTCAATATGGTTTTGATTTGCATTTCTCTGATGATGAGTGAGGCTGAGCACTTTTTCATGTGTCTGTTGGCTGCCCATATATCTTCTTCTGAGAAGTTCAGACAGCATTTTAAGGGACTCCTAAATTTATTTCAAAATTCATGAAAAACAAAAACTTTTATAAAAGTAAGAAAACTGGAAAAGTAAGTTTAAGAAGTAGAGACTTGACTGGGTCTGGTGGCTCATGCCTGTCATCCCAGCACTTTGAGAGGCTAAGGTGAGAAGATTGCTGAGCTCATGGGTTTGAGACCAACCTGGGCAACTTTGTGAGACCTCATCTCTACAATAAATCAAAACAATTAGCCAGGCATTGTGGCATGTGCCTGTAGTTCCAGCTCCTTGGGAGGCTGAGGTGGAAGGATCACCTGAGCCCAGGAGGTTGAGGCATGGTGGCCGTGAGCATGCCACTGCACTCCAGCCTGGGCAACAGAGTGAGATTCCAACTAAAAAAAAAAAAGTAGTGACTTGCCTTGCCTCAACAGATGTGAGAAAATACTAGAAAACTGTAGTGATAGGAAATTGATAATTAAACAAGAACAGCCCAGTAAACAGTGGGATGGAAGAGAGGCCCCTATATATAAGGGAGAAGCATATAATGTCTATGGTTAAAGAATTACCAGTTTCTTATAGTGGCCCTGTGTGATCTGACCTTGCCACTTCCAATCTGATTTCAGACTTCTCAGTTTCTTTTTTCTTTTTTCCTGATCACTAAACTCTAGTCTCACTGGCCTCATTGATATCTCTCACACATTCAAACCTGACTCCTATCTTACAGATTGAACCCTTGTTCCCACTTCCTAGAATCTTTATCCCAGGCATGCATCTGGCTTGTCCTTTCATCACCTTTGTGTTTTTACTCAAATGTCTCATACCTAGAGTAATGTCTTCCTTGGGCCCATGATGTATGATTGAAACTAACGACCCTTTCTTAGCATATATTCTCTTTATGTTTTATTACGAGTTTAGCACATAAAGTATTATGTATTTTTTTAACCTCTTTTATTTTCTATATTTCTAACAGAATTTAAACTCCATGCAGAGAAGTGTTGATGAGTGTTAGGTTGCACTGTTGTGTCTCTTGCACCAATAACAGCATTTTACATATTATATGTCACTAATACATATTTGTCTAATTAACTAACTCACCAATTATTTAATTGATTGATTTACCAATTAATATTATAGGTAGGAAAGGCATGAAAAAGTGTGCTACATAATAGCTTTTAAAATGATGGTATGTAGATAGACTGATTCAATATGAATGAAAATTAATAGGACATAAGCTGGGAAATTTTTTTGACTCGGGCATGGTTTTTTTTGGGGGGGTGTCAATTTTTCTGTCTTTATTCTATTCCAAACAATATTATTAACTAATATAAACACTGTGTGTGTGTGTGTGTGTGTATTTTTGAGTTGTAGTCTCACTCTGTTGCCCAGGTTGGAGTGTAGTGGCACGCTCATGGCCACCACAGCCTCAACCTGCTGAGCTCAGGAGATCCTTCTGCCTCAGCCTTCCAATGAACTGGAACCACAGGCGTGAGCCACTACGCCTAGCTAAATTTTTGGTTTATTGTAGCGACAAGGTCTTGCCAAGTTGCCCAACCCGGTCTTGACTCAGGCAATCCTCTTGCCTCTACCTCTGAAGGTTCTGGGTTTATAAGCATGAGCCTCCATGCCTGGCACACTGTATATTTTGATAACAGAAAAGGCAATTTTCCTTATTGTTCTTTTAAAATTTTCCCTTAATTTTGTGCATCTTATATTTCAGATGAACTAAAAAACCAGTTTTTAAGTATACATAAATATTCTATTAGGATTTTATTAGAATTGCATTTGATGTATAGATTAATTTGGAAAGTTGACATATTTATAATATTAAGTATTTTATCAAGAAACATGTATAGCTTTTCAATCTTCTTTTATGTTGAATAAAGTTTTATAGTTTTCTTAAGTTGATCTAGAAAAATAGTAAAAATATATGTTGTGACATCAAAAACTTAAAATGTGAGGGGGAAAAGTAAAAGTATAGAGTGTTTGTATGTAATAAAAATTAAGTTGTTACTAGAGTAAAATAGGCTGTCATAATTATAAGATGTTTTATGTAAAGTTCATTATAACAATAAAGAAAAAACCTATGGCAGATACACAGAAGATTAAGAGGGAGGAATAAAGGAATCCCACCAGGATAAATAATCAAATCATATAGGAAGATAGCAATAAAGGATAAAGGAAGAAATAAAAACAGTGAGAAAACAGTTAACAAAATGGTAATTGTAAGTTCTTTGCTATTAATACTTTAAATAAATTGATTAAATTCCTTTTACAAACTTATTTATTATTATTATTTTTGTTTTGTTTTGTTTTTGAGTTGGAGTCTCACTATATTGCCCAGGCTGGAGTGCAGTGGCACACTCCTGGCCACCACAGCCTCGACCTACTGGGCTCTGGTGATCCTTCTGCCTCAGCCTTCCAAGTAGCCAGGACTACCGGCATGCACTACCATGCCCAGCCAAATCTTTTTTATTTGTAGAGACAAGGTCTCACCAAGTTGCCCAGGCTGGTCTTGAACCTGCAGGCTCAGGCAATTCACTCACCTTGGCCTCCCATAGTGCTGGGATTACAGGCTGAGCTACCGAGCTCGGCCACAAACTTCTTAATTTTTTAAAAAAATTTTCATCCGCCGATACTATTTGGAAAATTGATTAAATTTTACACACAAAAGACAGAGTGGCTGAATTTATTGAAAACTAAAAACAGGGCAGGCATAGTGGCTCACACCTATAGTGTCAGCTACTCAGGAGGTTGAGGTGGAGTGATCGTCAGAGACCAGGAGCCTGAGGCTGTGATAGCCGTGATCATGCCATTGCACTCCAGTCTGGTGACAGAGTGAGACTGTCACACACACACACACACACACACACACACACACACACACACAAGACCTACTATATAGCACCTAAAAAGTTTAAGGAAACACATAAGCTGAAAGTAAAGGAAAGAATAAAAGGTATTTTCATGTAAATGGTAACCAAAGTGGGGCAAGGGGGTTAGATTTCTATCAGACCAACTAGTAAAAAATTGTCACAAGAAACATGAAAGGTCATGTTTATCAAGAATATATAACAATTAGAAATATTTATGTACCCAACATCAGAGTCCTAAATATACACAGCAAATATTAACAGAATTGAATGGAGAAATAAAGAGCAATGCAATAATAGTAGAGAATTGTAGCACCCTACTTTCAGCAATGAATAGGTCATCTAGACAGAAAATCAATATGGAAGCAACATTTGAACAATCCCATAGACCAAATGAAGTTAACAGACATATACAAAACATTTCCTCCAAATAGCAATATAATACACATCCTCCACAAGCTCACACAAGACATTCTCCAAAACAGATGTTATATTACAAAACAAATCTTAACAAATTCAAGAAGACTGAAATCATGTCAAGTATTTTTTACGACCATAATGGTATAATATCGGGAGGAAAACTGGAAAATTCACAAATATGTAGAATTTAAGCAACATGTTCCTGAAGAACCAATGGGTCAGTGAATAATTCAGGAGGAATGTCAGAAAATATCTTGAGACAAACTAAAATGGCAACACAACATACCAAAACTATGGGACACAGCTAAAACACTTCTAAGAGGAAAGTTTATTGCTACAAATGACCATGTTAAGAAAAAAGAAAAATCTCAAGTAAATAACCTAACTTTACACCTGAAGGAACTAGGGGAAAAAAACAAACAAAGCCCAGAATTAGCAGAAAAAGGAAATAAAATTACAGCAAAATAAATGAAAGTAGTAGAACACTGAAAATCAATAGAAAACATTAATGCAAAGAAGAGTTGATCTTCTGAAAAGATAAACAAAACTGACAAACCGTTAGCTAGTATAACCAAGTGAAAAGGGGGAGAGGATATTAATAAAGTATATATGAAAGAGGAGACTCTACAATTGATACAACAGAAATATAAGGGATAACAAGAGACTATCATTAACATTTATATACCAAAAAATTGGATGACCCATAATAAATGGATAAATTTCTAAAAACATCTAACCTACCGAGACTGAATCATAAAGAAATAGAAATTTTGAACAGACCAAATAACAAGGAAGGAGTTTGAATCAGTAATAAAAAACCGCCCAATAAAAAAAAAAAAGCAACTCAAGACCCAATACTATGAATTCTCTCAAACAAGAATTAATGCTAGTCTTCTCACATGCTTTCAGAAAAATTGAATAGGTGAGAACACTTCCAAATTCGTTTTACAAGGCCAACATTTTCCTCATACTAAAGCCCGAGAGGGATACTACAAAAAAGAAAATGATATGCTAATATTCCTCATAAATATAATTGAAAAAATTCCCAACAAAATATTAGAAAACTAAATTCAATAGTGCATTAAAAGGATTATTCACCGTGATCAAGTGGGATTTATCCCTGGGAAGCAAGAATGATTCAACATTACATAAATCAATGTGTGACACACCACATTAACAAAATAAAGGACAAAAATTATATGATCATCCAATAAGAGTGTTATATGCCCTCTCCCCGCCCCCCCCCATTCTGGCTGTGTGCCACTATTGCCAATCCCTTATAGTATTATGATAAATGTTCAGGGTCCACTTATGAGTGCGAACATGTGGTACTCAGTTCTTTATTGCTGTGATAGATCACTGAGTATTATAGATTCTAAATCCATCAAAGTTGCTGTGAAGTCCGTAATTTTTTCCTTTATGGCTGTGTAATAATCTATTGTGTATATGTACCACATTGTTGTAATCCAGCCCACTTTCAATGGGAGCATGATTTGTTCCATGTTTTTGCTATTGTGAATAATGCTGTAATAAACATGTGTATGCAGGTATCTTTTTCATAAAGTGATTTGAGTTCCTCTGGGTATATTCCCAGAAATGGATTGTGGGTTCATATGGAAGGTTGGTTTTTAGATCTTTTAGGAATCCCCACACTGTTTTTCACAGAGGTTGTACTAGTTTATACTCCCACCAACAGTGTAGAAGCATTCCCTTTTCCCCGCATCCTCTCCAGCATCTGTTGTTTTTTGAGTTACTGATGAAGACCATCTTGATTGGAGTTAGGTGGTATCTTATTGTGGTTTTTCTCACCACTTCTATTCAGCATATTAATGAAAATTCCATCAAGAAAAATTAGGCAAAAAATAAATAAAAGGCATATAAATAATACAGGAAGAAATAAAGGTGTCTCTATTTGCAGGTAACATGATCTTATATATAGGAAATGATAAAAACTCCACCAGAAAACTGTTAGAGATAATACACAGATAGCTTCAATGCAATCCCTATCAAAATGCTAAAGGCATTTTTTTCAGAGAAAAAAAGCCTCTCTGAATTCATATGAAACCACAAATACCCAAAATAGTCAGAACAATCTTGAGAATAAAGAACAAACCTGGAGGTATCACATTTCCTGATTTCAAACTATATCACAAAACTATGGTAGTCAAAACAGCATGATATCAACATAAAAACAGACACATAGATGAAAGGAACAGAATGGAGAATGTAAAACTAAGTCTATGCATATGCCATTAACTAATATTTGATGAGAATACCAAGAATATACAACAGAGAAAGTATAGTCTCGTCAATAAACATTGTTGGGAGTACTGGATATCTACATGCAGAAGACCCCTATCTTACACCACTCACAAATGTTAACTTGAAATGGATTAAAGACATGAAACCATAAAACTGAAGAAAAGAATATAGAAAAAATTTCCCCGACATTAATCTTGGCAATGATTTTTTGGGTATGACACCAAAAGCACAGGCAATAAAAGCAAAAATTAAAAAATAGAACTACATCAAACTAAAAAACTTCTCCTTAGCAAAGGAAACAATCATCATAATGAAAAGACAACCAATGGAATGGAAGAAAATATTTATAAACCATAGATATGTTAAGGGGCTAGTATGCAAAATATATAAGAAACTCATAGAACTTAACAGCAAAAAACAAAAACAGCAACAAAAAAATCTAAGTAAAAAGTTGATAAAGAATCTGAACATTTTTCCACAGAAGACGTACTAATGGCCAATAGGTACATGTCATTGCCACTATCCCAGTCAAAGAGATTATCCCACTAGAATACCTGGATTTTAGTACTAGTCTTCTAAATGGTCTCCCAGGTTCAAAAAATTTTCAGAATAGTCATAACAATTTGTTAACAATAAATATAAACAGGGTTCCTTCCTCTGTTCAAACCCCTATCAAGGTTCTCCAATCACTTAGCTCAAAGTCAAAAACAAAAAACAAAAAACAAAAACCTTCAAAATGGCATACCCTGCTGTATGTGTCTAGCTCCTAGAATATCCCTCAGCTCATCTTTTGCATTCTTTTGCTTACTCTCTTGGCTGCTCTTGCTTCTTCTGAAAGGGAACAAACAAAGAGTCTTTGCTCTGGTTGTTTTTTCTGCCTGGAATTAATTTCCCAAGATATTCAAAAGGCTCAGACATTTGCCTCCTTCAGTCTTTGCTCAAATGCCCTCTTACTAATGAAGTCTTCTCGTAACAATCTATGGAAAACATGTATTTAAATTACCAAAACAAACAAGCTAACAAACAAACAAAACACTTTTTTAGCACCCTTAACTTTCTCTTACAATTACTCAAATACATAAAAATTTACATAATTGACTATGTTGTCATTTATTACTATCCATTTCTCTTGATTAGAATGCAAGTCTCATGAGGGCAAGGAATTTACCTTTTTAATCATAATGTGGCTGGGCGCGGTGGCTCAAGCTTATAATCCCAGCACTTTGGGAGGCCGAGGAGATAGGATTGCCTGAGCCCACGGATTTGCGACCAGCTTGGGCAACACGGTGAGACCTCATCTCTACAATAAATAAAAAAATTGGCCGGGAGTGGTAGCACGCACCTGTAGTTCTGGATACTTGGAAGGCTGAGGTGGAAGGATCACCTGAGCCCAGCAGATCGATGCTGGGGTGGCCGTGAGTGTGCCACTGCACTCCAGCCTGGATGACAGAGTAAGACTCCAACTAAAAAAAAAAAAAAAATCCTAATGTGTCCCATGCACCTACAATAGTGACTGGAATACAGTAGGGACTTTATGGGTATTTATTTAGAAGAAAATACACATGACACCACAGATTCCCTGTTAGTTTTTAACCATTCTGTCAATGCTGTTTGAATGCCCTCTTTACCTTGCAATTCAAGCTGATATTTCTCAGTATTTTCTATAATAATAAAAATAAAACAAATCACTATTTAGAAAGCAATAGCCTTAGAGTAGCTGAATTTTCTGTGTAACCACATGCTAAACTTTATGCTCTCTGTAAGGGAGCTACAACCCCACTCACCCTTCTACACCCCTTCCCTGTTAATCAACACAGGAAACTGCCCTCAGGCCTGTTTTGGCATTGCAAAGCAGGAAGGCCCTGCTCTAACTCTCCCTCAAGGCCCCACTCTAACCCCCATGCTGACTCACAAAGGTGGGAAAGGAACCCCTCTCTGGCTTCCCAAGGAGTCCCTAGTCCCCAGGCTCACAGAGATGGGAACAGAAGACCCAACCAACTTCTCACGGAGCCCCCTTCCCCCACCCCCGAGCTCAGCTGCTTGCAAGAAATTTTCCACTCCAGATCCCCTTACACTATGCACATATAAAAGACCCTCCCTGCTTCAAGTCGAGGCTGATGCCACTTTGGTGTCATCCCAGGTGCTTTACTTTAATAAACTCCTTTGCCTGAACATAGAACATGTGCTCCTTTTGGCAAACCTTACATTCTCACTTTTCAGATTTCATTCTTTTCAAACTTCACTGAGATCCTAACCTTTTGCACATGTTCCAGATGTGATTCCCAGAGCTATTCTGCTCACTAAATTTAAATAGCTTATAATAAGTAATTTCAACATTTCACAAATGTTTTTCTGAGTTCATCTTGACACTCCATTCATTGTTACACAATTGTAGATGAAATTATATTCACTTCAGTCAAGGTAAGAAGATCATGTAGTCATTTATCTTCTTAAAGCAAATAAGAAGCAGGACCATGCCCAAATAAGGCAAATGTCTCATCAGATCATACTCAAATAAGGCAAATGCTTAGTTGTGGTCAATTAAGTGAGTTCTACTTTGCATTCTCATTGGGTCTATAAAAAGAAAACTTGCAGCTCACATGGAACAGAGTTCTCTGAACTCTTTTGGTTTTCAGTGAATCATTCTTTGCTTAAATGAACACAAATATAATTTTTTTTAGTTGGAGTCTCACTCTGTCAGCCAGGCTGGAGTGCAGTGGCATGCTCAAGGACACCCCAGTTTTGACCTGCTGGGCTCTGGCTATCCTTCTGCCTCAACCTTCCAAGTAGCTGGAACTAGAGATGTGCGTTACCACACCCACTAATTTTTTGATTTATCGTAGAGACAAGGTCTCACTAAGTTGCCCAAGCTGGTCTCAAACCCCTGGGCTCAGACAATCCTCTTGCCTTGGCCTCTCGAAATGCTGAGATTACAGGCTTGAACCAACATGCTCGGCCTAATATAATTTGTCTAAAGCTTTTCTTTGAACAATCTCAAGGTTCAAGACACTTCTCAAAGGAAGACATTCAAGCAGCCAACAAACATGAAAAAATGCTCAGCCTCACTAATCATTAGAGAAATGCAAATTAAATCTACAGGGAGACACAAAACACTGGTAAGAATGGCTATCATTAAAAAGTAAATAGGTGTTGGCTTGGCTGTGGAAAAAAGGAATGCTTCTACACTGTTGGAGGGAATGTAAACTAGTTCAGCTTTTGTGAAAAGTAACACTAAAAATTGAGCTTCCATACTATCCAGCAATCCCACTTCTGGGAATATACTCAGGAAACTAAAGTGCTCTACCAAAAATATATCCGCACATGTATATTTATTGCAGCACTATACACAACAGCAAAAATATGGAACCAACTCAGATGCCCACCAAAAGTGAACTGGATAAGGAAAATGTGGTATGTATACATGATGGAATATTACACAGCAATAAAGAAGAACAATATCATGTCCTTTGCAGCAACATAGATGCAGCTGGAGACCATCATACTAAGTGAACTATCATAGAAACAAAGAAGTGAATACTGCATGTTTTCAATCATAAATGGTACCTGATCACTGGTCACATGAACAAGAGGATAGGAATGGCAGATGTTAGGAAGAAGAGGAGGGGAGATAGGTGGCACATGGAAACACACTGGGTACCAGGTCCACCATCAGGAGGGGAGAGGACTTGTGAGAAGTCTAAACCTTACCTGCATGTCATTTACTTATGTAGTAAATCTTCACACGTATTCCACAACTCTAAAATAGAAATATATACATATATTTATTTAAATGTTAAGGTTCAGATACTGTTTCTAAATATGCTCTGACTGTGACTACTGCAGTCACTGTTCTAGAAGAAAACGGTATGTGATGCCTCACTCTTCAGATAGGTCTTAGATTCTAAAAAATAAATAATAAAAAAAATAAACAATTGCATAGATAACATGATATAGAATAAGAAATATACTCTATAAATTGTTGCTCCCTGAGATGGACACAATCACTGGCTACACATTATCTCTGAGGAAACCAGAGTTATAGGACATTGTGCACCTGCTTCCAGTCACTGCAAATCCCTCCTGACTTCCTTGTCACAGCCTGTCTGGAGTCTTTACTCTCTTGACCCTGACTTAACATACTGAAGCTCATACAACTGATTCTAAAACTTCAGTCTACATGTATTTGAAGAGCAACAAGGCATTTATGAAATCCTAGCTATGGATGGATGGATGGATGCACTTGTGTCTTAATGATAAAGTATTGTGTGTCCATTTGGTTTGTAGCTTTGGGGAACATATGAAATACTATGTCTATACACATTCTCTGTGATCAGTGTGAACTACACTCCACAGAAATGTGGGTGCATCTGTTATGACCGAGTAAGTGAGAAGAAGTCACACCAGCAAGCTGAGCTTAATTAATTAAGAGATTATTAACATGTGGGTCAAGAGCAGGCAAATGCCAGGAGAAAACTCTTGACAAATTGGTGCAGTTTGTGACAAGCTTTTACAGGTAAAATTTGCAGTATTGACTACATAGCAACTTAGTGGCCATACCAACTATTAACTAACAACTTGGCAACCAAAATGAGAACTTCTGGTTGTTAGGGAGCTTTGATTAATTTCATGTCCTAGGTATAGTCAGTGCCCAGAAAGTCCCTGGAGTTCTGCCATTAAGATACGGTTTAAGGTAGTTACATAGAGACAATGTAGAAGAATCATTACACAATGGAGTTACCTTGGTTAGGTCACTAACAGAATATAAGAACAAAATATGAAAATGTAACAATGGGGTTTTGCAAAGTGTAACATTTGATTTCAGTTAACAAAGCATACAATTATATGGAACTTATGACTAAGGAGTTTTGTAACAGTCAGTAGGAAACCATCAGCAAGACCTGCCCAAAGGAGACAAAGCTGGGGGTCTGCAGTCATGGGAACATTACTGTAATCACAAGTAGGCATTGATTCTTAGGTCAGGCAGGTAAAAGATGAAAGTTTTAAACAAAATGGAGTAAGCTGGTTAATATTATTTTGCTAGCAATTTGATTTTATTAACTCATTTAGCTCATTTCACAACCACTTTAAGAAGAGTGGAACCCCCATTTCCCAGTCTCCCTTATACTACCTATCCCCAACCAGGGGCCCTGTGACAGCTACATTACCTAAAAGCCACCATGCCCTGCCTCGGTGGCATTGGGCTAATGAAAACTTAGGACAGGCATTTCCATGCAAGAGCAGGGCCTCTGGGCAGGACTTCTGGCATTGTCCTCTGGAAGCCATTTTGTATACTGGGTTCTGCCCACCCACCAGAAGCTCTGGATCCATCCAAAGTAATCCGGACAGCAAAACACTGTTTCTCTCCTCTGAGGTTCAGTGATACCACCCGAGGTGACCTGTGCCAGTTTCAGGATAGACACCATGTTGCCCATTTTCCTCTCAACTGCCTCTCCTGGCTTGGTTGTGCTCAACAGAGTCCGATGGCGGTGGCTGAGTTGAGGGACCCAGCTCAGGTAAGTGGTGCATCCCCTAGTCATGCACCCAACTCTTACTCTGCATTAAAATTTACAGGTTTATTTCTTCTGAGTGTTCTCTCAATTTAAACACTGTATTTACATTTACTCACCCCAATAACTTTGGTCTTCCAGATTTTGAAATATGACATGTGTGAAGAGAATTTCACAGAACTTAACATGTGCAGTTTTAATAACTAGATGAAAGGACAAAAGACCAAAATGGATTCTATATAGCCAAAGTGCAGCCATTTTGACACTGCCCAGTTCTGTCATGTTTTCTTAGCAAATTACCTAGCTTGGCCTCTAATCAAGGGCAGAACCAGTTTCCTGGAGGTAGCTACTGATAATTGTTTTAACAACCACCTCTCCAGCTTGTTTTGTATTAGTTAGCTTTTCTTTCTTTCTTTTTTTAGATTAGAAAATATAGTTTATTCAGAAAGTAAATTAGAGAGAGAGAGAGATTGGAAATTTACCTTCCCAAGGTAGGGGAGAGAACCAAAGCTAAGAAAACATAGCAGCCATGGCTCAAAGAATATGTTGCTTGGCAAATGCTTAACAAAATAAGGACTAGAAAGTAAATTAAAGAGAGAGATGGGATATTCACCTCCCCAAGGTGGGGAGAGGGCCAAAGCTAAGAAACATGGTGGCCATAGTTCAAAGAGCCATGTGGACACACTGGAGTTTAACAGCATGATGGCCTTAATTAGCTTTTCTATTCCAGGTATTTGTCCCCAACCATGAAAAAACCCAAGTTAACCTAATCTATCATGAGCAGTCCTTCCTGACCTTTGTGACACAGACCCCATCACCATGGCAACAGTCATGTGCCAGGCCCACCCATCTGTAAGGCAAGTGTGGAGAAAAAGAGAAAGAGCCGGGTAGTCAGGCAAAGAAAAGGAAATTTGTTAAAGGGAAACAAGAGGAAGACTGGTCCTAGAGAAGGACCAGCCTCTTGTTCTTTTTGTGGGTCCCTCTTATACACTGTATTTGGAATTTGGCAGTCATGTCCTGAGAAAGCAGGTGCTGGTGGTCATGTAGCCCTGAGACATGACCTTTAGTAAGCAGGCTGGTGTTGGTGGTTATGCAGCCTTGAGAGGAACCTTGAGGAAGCAGGTTCCAGCAGCAAAAACAGGATGTAGCTTAAGCAATGTGAGGTTAGCACAACAAGTCATTTCAAACACGCCCCCCCCATGTAAGCCTTATCACCATCTGCCTGCTATCCATCACCTGATGTTGGTACCTGTGCTTACTGGGTCTCTTTGTGATGACTTAAAACAGACCACCACCCAATCACCTTAACAATCTATCCCTATCAGATGGGAAGGTTTATAAGGATTCAACCTCAAGTAGCTGCTATGCTTTTGTTAAACCCTGGTCCAGCCATAATACCCTTGAGCTCTGGCTGGACATATGTCCCTAAGCTTTGGTCCCTTTCCCTACCTTGAGGAGGTGAATCTTCTCTCTCTCATTTACTTTCTAAATAAGCTATATTTTCCAATCTAATTTCTATGCAATTCTTTGCATCTTTTCACCAGATCACAGACCACCCCTCGGTCTGACCTAACATAGATCTATAATTAATATCTGCTCACTGCCCAGGTGAAGAAATGGGATGTAAATAGGACCCCAGAAGCAGCCTGTGCAGTCCTTTCAAAATGATAATCCCAATTCCCAAAGTTAAGCAGCTGATGTTTCAAGTGAACATTTCCTTGCTTTTTTGATAGTTTTACCTATTGTAGGAAATACGAAACAAATGCAGTTTAGTTCTGACTACTTTTAAGTTTTCTGTTAGTGGAATCATGACAAGGATTATAATATGTTTGTACAATATGTTGTGATTTTACCCATGTTTCTTATGTTTATTCATTTCATTTTCATTTTCTTTTTTTTTTTTTCTCAAGTAGTCCATGGTATAAATATATGAACAAATATCTATGTATTGTCTTGTTGAAGGCTTTTCTTTGTGTTGTTTTCCCCATGCTTTCCACATTTAGTAAGCATTGTTACTGTCATCATACCTACTGTTTTTCTGGGTTATATATAAACATATTTGCCAAGCATATATATCAAAGGCAGAAATGTATTTCTCACAAATAGTCAAAAGTTTACATTTACTTCATAATACCAAACTATTTTCCAAAATTTTGGCATCTAGATGCACACTATTAGTTTATGATTTTATTAATGTCTAGTTTTAGTAACCCTTGGCAATGCCAGTCTTGCCACTGATGAGCTGTGTTTAAATTTTCGTGCTCACTTCGGCAGCACGTATACTAAAATTGGAATGATATAGAGAAGATTAGCATGGCCCCTGTGCAAGGATGATACACAAATTCATGAAGTGTTCCATATTTTTAATGAAAGGAGGAGTTGCAAACTTAATCTCAGAAAAAATAACCTTTAAGCTATCAAAAATTTAAAAAAGATACAGAAGGCCACTACATAATGATAAAAGGTTCAATCCATCAACAAGAAATATCCATCCTAAACATATATGCACCAAACACAGGAGCGTCAACCTTCATAAAGCAGCTTCTA
>CAUYQG010037241.1:0-37202 GCA_963574415.1 Tarsius wallacei | reverse complement strand
ACTCTGGAATTTTTTTTTTTTGAGTTGGCGCCTCACTCCGTCGCCCAGACTGGAGTGCAGTGGCCGCTCCCGGCCACTGCAGCCTCAACCTGCTGGGCTCCGGCGATCCTTCCGCCTCAGCCTTCCGAGTAGCTGGAACTACAGGCACGCGCTACGACGCCCGGCTGATTTTTTTTGATTTATTTATTGTAGAGATGAGGTCTCACCAAGTTGCCCAGGCAGGTCTCGAACCTGCGGGCTCAGGCTATCCGCTCACCTCAGCCTCCCAAAGGCGCGGGATTACGGGCTGAGCCACCGAGCCCGGCTCTTTTTTTTTTTTTTTTTTTTTTTAAAGAAAGCTGTCTTTCTTAAAAAGCAAAAACCAAATGTCATGGTAGATGATGTCTTTCCCTCCACCTGTTTTAGACTTTACCCATTTCACTCACTGACATTACCTGCCTGACCTGGCTAACACTTGTGCTTGTAGTTCCTGATCCCGGATGCTGTTCAGAGCTCTTTGCTTCTGCCTCTTCCTGTGTGAGCCTCAGGTCAGTCCAAGAGTCACCAGGTAGGCAGAGGAGGAGACAGAGTAAGCTGTCCTCCACCCTTCCTGTAACAGATGACACCATCTCTATGCAGCTATTAAGGTTTCTTTCCCCAGTCCCCTTCTCTGCCATCACCCCAGCAATCAGCCAGTGCCCAGAACTCCAAGAGAGCACCAAAAAAATCTCCCTCATAGATATGGTCTTGTCTATTGGTTTTGACTTAAAACAAAACAAAACAAAACTGCAGGGCATTCTACCTGGCTGTGTGTTTTACTGGACAAAAGCAGAGAGTCTAATATTAAGTTGTTGTTCTCTGGATTATGTGACCAAGTGAGTGATTCCAGTTTTCTTCCAGCCTGTGTCCTTGGCAGATGCATGATTTAGTTCTGAAAGGTAGAACAAATCTCTCCCCTTCACCGGCACTCCACAAAAGCAAGGCAGGAAGCTTAGTCAAGTGCTCAAATCTCTACCGTGAACTTTTCTGCCGCATATGGGGAACTACTGGCCCTTGAAAGCCATCGCAGACAGATAAGAAGCAAGGTTCTAATATGATTTCAAAAGGTCCCACTCAGAAATGTGGAAAGTGCAGCTTTAGAGGCACCATTTTAGGAGATTAAGACTTGAAATTTGTGTTGCTTCATCTTGCTGTTTTCTTTTCACAGGCTTTTCCTTAAGCCTTGCTGTGGAGTTCTTTTTTTTCCTTCCTTTCTTTCCCCAGTGTACACTTGAGGGTTTGCAACGCTTCACGCTTGAAGACTTGAGAAAAACTGAGTAAATTCAATATGACCGACTTCATAGTCACTGGCTTCACATGCATTTGCTTGCTGTGAAAAGAAAAGCATGTGAAGAGAATATATTGCCGCTGAAGAAATGGATCTGTCTCAAATATGATTGCTCATTTTTATCCAACCCTTGTATACAAACCCCTCCCAGCTGCGATTCTTCAAAAACAGGCCACACCCTGCAGGTTGCCTTGGCCCTCTGTCCAGGCCAAACCAGCAACAGCTCTGCCAGTGCAAACCTCCCAGGTCTCTTCTTGATTCCTTGAGACTCCTGGAACTGCTCGCAAGGCTTGAGCCCCTGGGCTCTTGGCAGCTGAAACAAAACCTGAAAGAAATCCATTCAGCTTTTCAATTGACGTGCTGAAACACCTCCACAGCGACGTGGCAGATCATCCCACTTCTGATCACATGGATGCTGGATCCACTGGGCTCACATTCCTGTTTTAACCGTCTTAGGGAACTTGAGAATCAATCTCTGGCCCAGCGGGAAGAGCCGATTTAGTCGTCGGCTCAGAGCTGCTTCTATTTCCTGAGAGGAAACTGGGAAGCAATGGCTAACCTCAGACTTCCTGGAGCAATCCTGCTTTTTGAGCATTCTTATTTTGTGGTCCATGAAAGTTCTTTTGTCCATATAAGAGCAAGTGTTCTAACTGTGGCAGTGTGGGAGCAGGGAAGTGAGGAGGTTGGAGAAGATGTAGGTGCAGGAGCTAACAGAAACTGAGGCCAGAGAACTGTTCATACTGGTTTTGGGGAGCCCAAACGTGTTGCTAGGAGGCCCACTGACTGAAACAGTGGTTGAGACTGGTTTATCTGTTTAGCACATTTTCAGGCGTAGTCTTGTCAATTAAACAGAAATCGGGCCTCTGATGCATTGGTGGAGGAAGAACAGTGGCAAGATCTGGGAGCACACAAGAAAGCCTAAAGCTTTGGTGGCAGTGCAATGAGTGTGATGTACAGCCAGAGGCTTTCAGATGGCTCCAGGGGCCGGGTTAGAAGTTAAGGGGAAAATGAGGACTCAACAAAAGATTGAGGCCGACTTGGCCTATTTCACTCTTTTGTTTAGGCCAACCTTAATCCCTGGAGTTTAACTCCTGAATAATGAATTTTAAAAACCTGACCAGGAACAAATCATGACATAAGATGTCAGTGCCAATGATGTGGCATTGCTAGGGCCTCAGGTCAGTTCTTAGCAGTTTTTCTGGTATGTGTGTTAGCAGATAAGAGGACACCACTCTAGTGTGACCCCAAAGGGTTTTGACAATCTAGTCTCAGTTTGTCTTTCTCAGTTCTTTTCCCATCAACCCCATACTCTTGTCTTTCCAAACTCTTCCCCATTCCTAGACACCCTGCATTTTTATGCTGTGCTGGGTGTATTCTCACTGCCTGGTAGAAGACCTGCTCTCCCTTCGCTCTGGAAAATTCTTATTATCTATTCTTCATGTTTCCTGTCAAGTTCATTCAATAATAATTTTTCTAGGTATCCAGATAAACTTCTCTGAACTTCCCTTTTTATGCTATTATAGACTGTGCAGAATTATAATTATTTCTTCGTTGGTGTCTCTCTGCTAGATTATGTATGCCTAATGAGGACACCAAAGTTAAATTGAGTTGCCTTGTTTTGAATTAAACTAAATGAAAAATCTGAGATCTACAAGTACTCTCTCAATATTTGGTAGGTGTTTATAAAAGAGAAAGAGAATGGGAGTAGAGAACATCTCTCTCTGCTATTCATGCTGCATGTCAGTATAAACATGTGCTCATTTGAAAATGCACACACACACACAGGTATAGAAAAGTACTCACTATGTACCATGAACTGCACTAAGAAATTTTACAAGGATGTTTTTATTTAATCCCCTCAAGGCCCTCTAAGGCAGGTAATGGTATTGTCTCTATTTGAGAAGTGAAGAAATAGAAACAAGTAAGAGTTTAAGTGATTTGTCCAAGGTCACGAAGGTCCCATATCATGGATTCAAATTCAGATAGTCTGACTTCACAGCCCAAGCCTTCATTTGTTATTATAAATTATCTCCCTTTGGCACACCTACAATGGAAGCTGTTATTTTTTTAAGCTTCCTGACTCCCATGTTAGGAGCTAACAACTCCAGACATTTCCCAGCCTCCCTTGCAGCTAGGATGTAGGCATGTGACCCAAGCTTGATGAAACAGATGCACCTGCTAGTGACTTTGAGTTGCAAGCTGGTGACACAAAGAGGCAGAGACAGCAACAAGTCCAGAGGCACTGAGGTGGACCATCCAAAGTCCTGGTCTGTGGTTGCTGGCAACCTGTGTCAACCATTGCTCAGTAGGGACTGGGGTCGGTGATGGGTTAGATGGTGTGATTTTGGTTGTGGTCCACACCTTCCATTTTCTGGTCTCCTTTTCTAAGCCTGGTTTCAATCGTGGTGGAAACTCCTTGAGCTATTCAACAACTTAGCAGCAAATGCTTTTCTTTGCTTAAATCATCCAGAGTTAGTTTCTGTTGCTTGCTGTCAACGACTCTGATAGGTGTAATATCCAAACTCATTATCTTGAATACAAAATGACTCTCAACATATATCATTCCTACCTGGAAGAAAAACACATAAGTACCCAGAATTTTGTGAATGTTCAACACAGCAGAGGGTGAATATAACAGATTTTGTATAATTGGAAACAATTTCTAGTTCATGCACCTACCTACTTATGATCCATATGAATGGTTCACATGCATGATTATGGGACTTTTTAATATATTTTTACAAAACCAGTGCCCCCAAATGGACTTTCACCTTTCAGTATAATTTGATTCTGGGTCTTATGAATGTTATAATAAATTTTCCTTTGAAAGATAGGAAAGAAAAATACTAAGTACTAAATATCTTTCAGGCTCACTGTAGACAAAATGTCTTCCCCAAATTGTGGTATTTAAAAAAACTAAGATCACAGAGGAAACTGAATCGCTGAATTATTTAATATAATCAGATTCATTAGAGCCTTAGCATCTGAGAGGGAAGAAAATATGATAGTTTACATAAAGGTTATTGATAAATTCCAAGAAGAAATTTACTTTGAAGGGAGTAAATGTCATTAGTAAGTAACTAATCCCTGTGGCCTAATGCAATGAGGGAGTTGAGTTTACAGTTTGACATGGGGTTATAATTACAAGGCATCTCTAAATTGTGGGAGAAGTTACTGCTTCAGATGGCCAAGTGGTCTACTGAGACGTCAGATATTAGCCAGGAATAAACCTTACAGAGGCCAGGGGTTTGACCTTAGCAAGTCTAGACATGCTAATGTGATTATCATCACTCTAATCAAATTATAAAGTAAACACATGCTCTACAAAGCAAAGAATCTCTTGGGGTTGTTGTTTAGAAGATGATGAAAAGCTGCTTCCCATCTCTCTTGGGGACACAATGGGAAGAAATGGGGTGGTTTGCAGTGTGAGGGACATTGGCTAGAAGGCTCTCAACCAGGGGTGATCTGGAAACATCTGGAGACATTCTTGGTTATTACAACTGTGGGGGTGGGGAGGCATCTGGCACAACTACTGGCATCTAGTGGGTAGAGGCCAGGGGTGATGCTAGACGTTCTGCAATGCACAGGACAGTCCCTATCACCAAACCAAGAATGATCTGGCCCCAAATGAAGTGTTGAGTTGAGAAACCTTGGGTTAGATATGAGAAAAAAAAAAATTGAATCTGAAGTTATATAAATATAGGAATGAGATTATAGTCCCCGGGCTACTATAAGGCCAGTGAAGTGCCTGCTTCAGGGTGCAGAATTTAAAAGAGTGCCAAAAACGTCAGTGATCAAGAAGAATAATATTTAAAAACTCAAAATCAGTGCAAAAATCTGTGATGAACAATCTGTCAAAATTTTAAATAAAAACAGTTTCATACACAGATAGGATTGCTGCATGGGAAGTTAAAATATTCTTTATCATGGCCAGGCGCAGGGTTCATACCTGCAATCCCAGCACTTTGGGAAGCTGAAGTGGGAGGATTGTTGAGTTCAGGAGTTTGAGAACAGGCTGGGCAACAAAGTGAGATTTCATCTCTACAAGAAAGCAAAAAAATTTAGCCAGGCGTGGTGGTTTATACCTGTAGTCCCAGCTATTTGGGAGGCTGAGGCAGAAGGATTGCCTGAGCCCAGAAGGTCAAGGCTGCAGTGAGCTATGATTGTGCCGCTGCACTCTAGCCTGGGCAACACAGCAAGACCCTGACTCAAAAAAATTAAAAAAAAATTTTTTTATCTTGATTACTGAAGTTTGGGGCATCCCCCTTAAATTCTGTGCCTGAGGTAAGTGCCTCAGCTGCCTCACACTAGTCCTGGTCCGTTGGATTATCAAGAGTATAAAATTATTTTAGCTAAAGGGTGATTGACTTGATTAATACTAAACTGGGATGGTTGAGACTGGTGAAAGTAAATGAGAAGATTCAACTCTAGAATTTTAGATTTTAGTGAATATGTTAAGTAAGGAAGCAACACCCATGTAAAGCGGCATAAAATTACCCTTACGTGGGTTTTTAATCTCTCTGAGTTACAGCCTGGCCTTGACTATCCAAGACCATCTTGATCATGAGGGGTAATATATGAATGGTGTCCCAAAGAAACATCGACTGTGGCCTTTAGCAACACATTTCTGTTGCAAATCAGCCTTCCAGAAAATAAGCAGTGATTGACTCTTCCATTTTACTTAGCAAGTAAACTGCTACTCCTTCTCATCCTCTCCTCTCCCAGTCCCAATTCAACTCAAAACCAGTTTAACATTCTTCTCCTGGACTCTATTGATGTTGACAGTGTTTCACATGACTTGGCCCCTTTTGTCTCCCAAAATGCCTTAGACGGAATTTTTTATGGGGGGATTTTAACTATTTTTTCTTCAAATAGGCTTGGGGATGTAGTCTGTCTTTAACCAATTTCCATGTTTATGTATGTGGGGTATAGAGTACTTGCAACATACTGCTGACCTCCTCAGAAATGCCTGATGAAAATTTCAAAGATAATTTACTATTCTGGGCAGGACAAGAAAGACAGTTATAAAAAATTACAGTAATAGTAATTAGGAGAAATGTGGTCTTGGATCCATATCAGAGCAAACACTCTAAGCATTTCAGATGGTCTTCCATTAATTCCCATGGTTTCCCTCTGAGTGGCTGGCCTATTAGAGAGCTTGCATTCGGCTTGTACATAAAGTAACTGGATACCGGACCCACCACTTCCCACATCCTGTCACTTAATCTAACTGACATATGTACAATTTGTTTTGATCTATGCTAATCGTTTTTATCTGAATGCAAATCTCAGCTTCCTATCTGTTACTTTAAAAAATGCTTTAATCAGAGGGTAGCAAGAAGTTGAATTATAGGGTTTGAACTTAGGGTCTTTTTTTCACTCTGTTAGAAGCAAAACATCAGACTTGGGTTTCTTCTTCCAAGCCACTTAGTCATTGATATTTTGATGAGCAAGTTTGTGTTTCTTTCTTAAGAAAAACAAGGAAGAGAAAACGAGACTAAGGAACTAAGTGGTAGATGAATAGATGAAGAATAATTCTAACTTAATTTAAATTCCCAAAGCTAGACATATCCAATGTTCTCTCTCTCTCTCTCTCTCTCTCTCTCTCTCTTTTTGTTGTTGTAGTTACAGAGGTGAATGGAAGTTTATGTAGGCTGCCCACTGCTTAAGCAAAGGATGCATTTAATTGTCTAGTACTTAGGATTTTTTTGAGCTGCCTGAATGTGTTAGGCCATATTTACCTTGCAGCAGAAAATTCAAAGTCACCAGGAGAGAGCAGTGTGGAACACAAAATGGCGAGGGTGTACCTCGGGGTAGAAGTCTTGCAGTTGCTTTAAGATTAAGCATTTTGACTAAGGACAGGGAATAGAATATACGTTTTATGTTCCTAGGTTTTCCTGTTCACAAAATAGTGATAGAAATGCTTAAAAGTCTCTTTGTAATAAACTGTCTACATAAATATTAGGCTCGTAGACTGCCTTTTGTTCTATGGGTGAAAAGAAACTGTCCTCTGGAGAATTTTAAATTTTCAGACAGAGGGAATGAAGAATTTGAGATAACTGGGGTGTTTGTTTCCTTTTCTACATTTCTGTTCTTTAAACAGATGTTATACCACCTGTTTTATTTGCTCTTCCAAATAAATATTGAACAAACGGAGTCAGTGAATAAATCAAGATATCATTGCAAATACTAAGAATTGTTTCATGCTGCTTTGATCTTAGTCATAAGTATAAGCCTCGTTTATTGGTTTGTGCTAATCACTGCTATGAGAGAGTGCCACACGACACTTTGAATAGAATAATACAATTACTTTAAAAAGCTATTATGTCATTGTTGAAGACACAGACTCAGTGGTTCAAATATTTTCTTTTTATCACTCTACCCCCTGAATTGCAATGTAACTGCAGTTATTTAAAAGCAACCTCCTCCATTGTGATTTTCTGTTTGCTTTTGTGTCTATTTGAAATATTTTGTAATAAAACATGTTTTTAAAGTCTCCACAACAACACAAGAAAGGGATTGGTAGTTGCGTGACGCTGCCAGGGAGGGAAGACGGGAGGCGGTGCACATAACACAAAGGGTACCTAGTCCTAAATCAGGGGAAGTGAGGGCCAGTTGGAGGCCTCAATTCCACTTGCACATACATTACTTATGTACCTAATCTTGACTCGTACCCAATGTCTTTACAATAAAGTAAAAAGAATAAATAAAATCTCCTATCCCACTACCTTCATTGTTTATTCACGTAAACAAACTGGGGAGAGTCTCTTCTTTATGTCTTACTGTCTAAGGTAAGCCCCTGAAAAACTATCTGGGCCATCTCAGTGCCCTCATGCCTGAAGTTGCATCTTTTGTTCAGGTCTCTGAGTCAGATTATGCCTATATGATGGAAAGCAATTCATTAACATATATAGTAAACTAGCACTTCTGAATATACAGCCTCAGTTGCAGTGTTGTCATAGAATGCTTTTGTAAGAAGTGCTTTTTTGGGGGGGCCAGCTATTTTAATGTGGTTCACAAAAATAAATACTAGGCTCTAAGAAATGGTGATTTAGAGGTTGCTTGTAATAATGAACTCATTTTCTTATTCTCTGCAGATATTGGTAGAAAAATCAAAGGAGGTTGGGCGTGGTGGCTCATGCCTATGATTCCACCACTTTGGGAGGCCAAGGTGGGAGGATCACTTGAGCCCAGGAGTTTGAAATCAGCCTGGACAACATAGCAAGACCTCATCTCTACAAAAAATAAGAAAAGTAGCTGGGTGTGATATTTTTAAAATCTTATATCAACTCATTGGATTGACATCGATAATATAAAAGGAATTGTACTTATAATGACTCCTTTCCCACAGCATGGACTAAGCTTCCATATGTTTTCTTTGACAGTGGTAAAATGCAATTGCCACGGCTCGTGCATACAAATTGATGTAATTTCTGGGCTCCTTTAAAATAAGGAATGGATTTTTCCGTAGCTCAACCCTGCCCCGACAGCTTCACTCTTCCCATTTGAATGAATGCATAAGCTAAACACACAAAACTTAACTCTGTGTTATACATACTATTAGACAGAGGGTGAGGCTCTCATAACGATGGGCTGGGGTGAGAGGACCATTTCTGTTTGACATCATAATAGCATTAGCTTGGAAAAATTATCCAGAGCCATGGAGAGGACATGTGGGCTTGATTCAAACCCAGTAAGTCCAGCTGTTTACAATAGATTCAATTAAAAAATGTATCCTATTTGTTATGCTTGGTATGTAGTACTACACATCAAGCCCTACAAAAATTAAAAAATATTTGGAAGTATTTAGTAAAGTAATGGGAATAAGAATAAAGGGAAAAGAGAAAGGGTAGTAAGAGAAAGAGGCATGGTAAAGACAGCGACAGACAATATGAGAAAATAAAACTATATCTGTTTAAATTTATTAATTTATGGCCAGGTGTGGGGGCTCAAGCCTGTAATCCCAGCAATTTTGGAGGCCGAGGTGAGAGCATTGCCTGAGCCTACAGGTTCGAGACCAACCTGGGCAACTTGGTGAGACCTCATCTCTACAATAAATCAAAAAATTAGCTGGGTGTGGTAGTGTTGGCCTGTAGTTCCGGCTACTTGGAAGGCTGAGGCGGAAGGATCACTAGAGCCCAACAGGTCAACACTGGGGTGACCATGAGCGTGCCACTGCACTCCAGCCTGGAGAAGGAGTGAGACTTCAACTAAAAAAACAAAATTCTTAATTTAAGTTTGTAAACCATTTTAGGCCCAAAGTGCTGCCCAAGCAAGACTAAGTATGAGATAATAAGATCGACTTATTTTTATAGTTTCATTTTATTATTTATTTATTTTTGAATCAGATTCTCACTCTGTCACTCAGACTGCAGTGCAGTGGCATGATCAGGGCTCACTGCAGCCTTGACCTCCTGGACTCAGGCGATCCTTCTGCTTCAGCCTCCTGAATAGCTAGGACTATATGTATGTGCCACCACACCTAGCTAATTTTATTTATTTCTTTGGAGAGATGAGGTCTCACTATTTTGCTGTGGCTGGTCTTAAACTCCTGGGCTCAAGCAATCCTTGTGCCTTGACCTCCCAAAGCGCTGGAATTACAGGCATGGTCCACCATGCCCAGCTAGTCTCATTTATAGACTTGTATTTTATAGCAACTTAATCAACATTAGTTCTGCATGTCATTTTCATCACATGATTGCTTATACTACACCCTGTGAATTCCCAAATAGTGAATTGGTCATTGAGACTTGCAGCTGATTTAAGTTTCCTGATAGGCAAGACCATTTTTCTTTCTGAAAACATTTCCCCCATTACTTTTAATAGTAATCAATATCAGGGAAATAACTTATCTACATTCTAAAACTAAAAATAATTTATGTTTGCTAAACTATGATCTACATGGATTGCCACAACTCATTTATATACCGTTAGTTCTTTGAGTCTCAATGTGCTGTCCCAAACCAGCAGCATCAGAAGTAAAAATCCTGGCACCCCATCCTAGCCCTGCTGTATCAGAAACTCTGGGGAGTGAGAGCAGCACCCCGTGCTGTGGCAAATCTTCCTTGTGTTATGGTATACATTCAAGCTTGAGAAGCCCTGCATTCAAGTATGCACAGTGATGGTTTTATTTCCTAACCATGTTGTTTCGCTGCATGGATAACCTATATCAACAAGGCCAGCTGTATTCTACATTCATACTTACTAAAGATGATTTTCTTTTTTTTTTTTTTTTTGAGTTGGAGTCTCACTCTGTCGCCCAGACTGGAGTGCAGTGGCCACTCCCGGCCACCGCGGCCTTGACCTGCTGGGCTCCAGCGATCCTTCCGCCTCAGCCTTCCAAGTAGCTGGAACTACAGGCGCACACTACCACGCCCGGCTGATTTTTTGAGTTATTGTAGAGATGAGGTCTCGCTTGCCCAGGCAGGTCTCGAACCCGCGGGCTCAGGCAATCCACTCACCTCTGCCTCCCAAAGGCGCGGGATTACAGGCTGAGCCACCGAGCCCGTCTAAGATGATTTTCTTTAAGACAGATTTGAACCAATTTCTTTCTTGAGCTCATAGATCTATCTAAAAGTATGTAAATGATGTTGTTTTGCTGCAACAATACTTAAAATACTAGCTTCACCTGAAACAAACATACATGATTTCCTGAGGTTGAAATTGTTCTTTTTTTGTTTTGTTTCAAAGCAGGATTTATTGAGAGGACAGAAAAGCTCCCAGATTAGGAGGGGACCTGAGGGGGTTGCCCCAAATTGTTCATTTTTAATAAGCTGAATCTCTTCTTGGAGTGACCATGTGGTATAAAATAAAAATGTAAACGGTTCTTTATTATGTCTTGACTCTTGAACGACAGTGTATAATAAAGACATTTTCAGACAAAGGCTTTGAGAATGTACCATTCATAAACCCTCACTGAAAGAACTTGTAAAGGATGTACTCCATAAAGAAGGAAACTGAACTCAGAGGAAGAAAGGGGATAAAAGAAAGCATAACAACAACAGCCAATGTGTACTGCCATAGCTAGAGCATGTTTGGAGAGACACTGTCTTTCCATTCTCAAATTTCTCTTCACAATTCCAATGGTGGAAGTTTAAATTTCAGACACATAAAAATGTGCTACCATCTGTAGCATCTACTCTGTACCAGGCTGTATAGAGTTGTATTATATGAGGGGGCACCCCCAAAAAGAAACCTGGAATGATCTTTTGGAGGACAGGTCCCTTGTAGTACAGGCTTCCCTTGCTGGGTAAGTGGTCTAGGACCCATCGGCATCAGTGTGCCAGCTAGCATTGTTGTGAGATTGTGCGTTTGGCTTCAATGAGTTTTTTTTTGTTTTTGTTTTTTGAGTTGGAGTCTCACTCTGTCACCCAGACTGGAGTGCAGTGGCTGGTCCTGGCCACTGCAGCCTCGACCTGCTGGGCTCCGGCGATCTTTCCGCCTCAGCCTTCCAGGTAGCTGGAACTACAGGCGTGCGCTACCACACCTGGCTAATTTTTTGATTTATTGTAGAGATGAGGTCTTGCCAAGTTGCCCAGGTAGGTCTCGAACCTGTGGGCTCAGGCAATCCACTCACTTCAGCCTCCCAAAGCGTGGGATTACAGGCTGAGCCACCGAGCCCGGCTGAGTTTTTTTTTTTTTTATTATTTGGGAGATTATTTCAACGTGTTTGCCCATTTCATGATGGGTGATTTACATGAACAATTTGCCCACAATGCACAGAATGTTCAGCAGTTTTTGACCCAAAATGGCTTGACTCCACTGTCCCACCCTCCTTATTCACCTGATCTCATCCGGAGCAACTTTGTTGTTGTTGTTGTCTCCCTGGATGAAGAAAGTCCTCAAAGGGAAAAGTTTTGCCAGTGTGGAAGAGGTAAAACCAAAAATAGAAGACACACTAAAATGCATAAAAAAGGATGAATTCAAAACCTGTTTTGAGCAGTGGAAAAAGCATCTCAATAGGTATAGTGCATCAAATGGAGAGTACTTTGAAGGTGATTGAAGTTTAAATGTATAAGAATGAATACACATTTTTAAAATAAATAAATTCTGAGGTTTTTTGGGTCCCCCTTATATACTATCTCATTCATACTTCATAACCAACCTATGGGGTAGGTATTATTTTACATACTTAGAAGCTGAAGCTGAGAGAGGTTAAGGAACTGACCAAAGATCTCACAGCTAGAAGGCAGCAGGACAGGGCTTGACCTAGGCTGACCTGATAGCATTGCTTAGGTCCTTAACCACTAGTCTAGCAACCTCAGAAATAATTAAGGCTTTAAGTTGCTTTCTGAAATAAGCTGTGAAATTATTGACTTCATATTGCTTTATTAAAAAAAACTTAAAATCTGAAGACCTACAAATGGCCGATAGCATATGAAAGCATCACTAACCATGGAAGTACAAATTAAAGCCACAATAGGATATCACTATACACTCACTACAATGGCTAAAATCTAAAAGCTGACCATAGCAAATGTCAATGAGGATGCAGATAAAGGGCCTTGCTTTTGCAGGACACTCACACTGCCAAGGTCAGAGGCAACAAACTGAGACAGGTTTCAGTCTATCCACATAGTCTCCAGCTGGTACATATGGGGGCCAGTCTTTTCTTAACCTTCCCAACTTTGTATTGACCTTCCCTCCTGATGGCCTGCCCTGTGAGCTTCAAGCTCTTATACCAGATAGAGAGACAGCACAACAGCATAACATTTAACTGGCTTCCAACAATTATATAATGCTAAACTCTTGTTAAAAAAAAAAATCCTTCATTCTAACTATATGTCCTGGTGGTTCTACTTTTCTAGTTGAACCCTGACGGTTACAGAATTTGCATCGGAATCAAAACCAACTCACAGCCTGCTTTTGACCCTTGAGTTAAAAATCACTTTTGCATCTTTAGAGGGTTGTAAAATAAAACAAAGAAGAGTATGTGTGGCCCACAAAGCCTAAATGTTTACTATCTGGCCCTTTACAGAAAAAGTTTGCTGAACTTTGACATAGGAAAAGTAGGAAGAGTATAAAATGGTATGGCCACTTTAGAAAACAGTTTGACAGTTTCTTATACAAACAAGCATACACTTACCATATGGCCCAGCAATCTTATTCCTAGGTATTTACTGAAGAGAAATGAAAATATGTCTACTTAAAGACTGGTATCTGAATGTTCATAATTTTTTGATTCATTTATTCACTCAAAAAACATTAGGCTGTATGAAAGAAGGCAGATAAAAAAGAGTACATATTATATAAATTCATTTATGTGGAGTTCTAGACCTGGCAGTCTCAATTTACTGTGACAGAAAAGTAGTGGTTGCTGGGTATGGCAGTAGAGGGGATTGGCATGAGTGAACATTCTGGGAAATGCTTTATAGCTTGATTGAGATGGTCTATACATTTGTCAAAACTCATTGAATTGCACGGTTAACATGTATTTAAATGTATGCAAATTAACCTCAATACAATTTATTTTTTAAAAAATCTGATAACCTAAAGCACTTTCCTCCTTGGTTCCTTACTATATATTCTCAGTTTTTGCCATTTAGTGTGTATACATACCACACTAGTTTTTAGCCTAAACTTTCTATTTAGGCCACCTGGGTAGTCTACAACACAGGCTGGTATTAGTTTCCTAGGATTGTTAAAACAAAGTACCACCAACTGGGTGGCTTAAGCAACAGAAATTTATTGTCTTACAGTTCTGGAGGCCAGAAATCCAGTAGCAAGATGTTGGCAGGGTTGGTTCCTTCTGAAAGTTGTGAGGGAGAATCTACTACGTGACTCTTTCCTAGTTTCTGGTGACTTGCTGGCAATCTTTGGTGTTTCTTGGCTTTAGATGCATCATATCAATTGCTGCCTTCATGTTCACATGGCATTCTATCTGTGTCTTGTGTCCAGTTTTCCCCTTTTTATAAGGATATCAGTTATAATGGATTAGGGCCCATCCTAATGAACTCAACTTGCTCATTTGCAAAGACCCTATTATTAAGTTAAGGTCACATTCACAGCTACTAAATGTTAGGATTTCAGCATATTTTAGGGAGACACACTTCAATCTGTAAGAGTTGTTTACAAATTAACACAGAGGTATGGAGTTTAGCTTGTGAATGTGGTCATCTCAATAAGTTGCACTGTTGCTTAAGCCATCAGTCTTTGGAATTCTTGCCTCCCTTTCCTGACTACTAGGTTATCTTGGTCTTATGTAAGCATAATGAATGAATTGATAGGGTTTAATCCAAATGTCTAGACAAACATATGTACTCAATGCTCAGCTCTATTGTTTATTCATTGATTTACATCAAAACTTAAAGTAGATGCCACCTATTTAGAAAAGTTGCTTTATCTAAAATTGTATGGCTGCTGCTGCAGTTGCTTTTATAAAGTCCATTTTTAAGACTTCTGAATTCATAACAACCATAGCTCTGCCAACAAACCAGTGGCATTTTGTTTGTTTGTTTGTTTGTTTTTGAGTCAGAGTCTTACTCTGTTGCCCAGGCTGGAGTACAGCAGTGCCATCACGCTACTGCAGCCTCGACCTGCTGGATTCAGTCAATACTTACACTTCAGTCTTCCAAGTAGTTGGAACTATGACACGCGTCATAGTTCAGCTACTTTTTCTGATTTATTGTAGAAATGAGATCTTGCCAAGTTGCTCAGGCTGGTCTCGAACCCCTGGGCTCAGGCAGTCCTCTCACCTCCACCTCCTAGAGTGCTGGGATTACAGGTGTGAGTCATTGTGCTTCGCCCCAATTTTTTAATCAATATAATTTTACTTCTCCTTCCAGAGAAGAAAATTTCTAAATGCTGATTTATTTCTGTATACTTATATTTAAATGAAATACTTACTTTATTCATTCTAAGATTTTCTAATGAAGGAGCAAAAACATTTTTAATGGACACAACTGTGTCTGTCTTGCTTTTTCCTTTGTATTTCTTAATTTCAACATTCTATACAATTTTCACAGAATATTTGAAAAAATAGAATTTAAAAATCACCCTAATGCCATTACCTTATATAGCTATATATTTTTCTGAATTTCTATGTATATTACATTTAATTGTACTGATCAAACAGAATATATTTTCTTTCAAAATATAGATGTACTTCTTCTGAGTAACTATATTGTTATTATAATATTTCTACTATACTTTTGCACATACTGAGGAAAGTAATGCCAGATTTCTTTATACTAATCTGTTTATGTATACTTTCTAGACTTGTTTTGGTATGGTATCCAAAAAGATGAATCTGATCAATCAGCTAACCAGTTAACAACCAGATAGGTTATAGTAACACACCAGAAAAAGACATGAGGTAGAAAAGAGGTCGCTGTCATTGAGAACCTTGAAATTTAGCTGAGGCGTTTACCAAAGAAGTGCCAACTTTGAACTCAGAATGGATTCCCTACTGTGTTTATCTGCACACTATACTTTTATGCCATCTCCCTGGAACTGTGATTCAATGACTGCAGCTATAGACAAAGACACTGATGAAAGTGAAAGTGAAAAGTAGGCAACAGAGAAATCATCCAGGTAAAGTTCCTCAGGGACTGCTGTGTATTGGCCCCCACAGAAGAGATTCTTGACCCTTTCAGGATTTTTGCTCCTAGGGATAATAGGTACTTGGGGAATGTAGTGAAGATAACACTGACAAGGTAGTGAGCTACCATTTATTACCTGATTCAAAGGAAATAAAATATGTTATTGACATAAGACATAAAAACAGAGGTTTCTCCCTCATTTGGAATTCAGGAAACACCCATCAATAATGGTTGCTAATAAAAATGAGAAGTTTTCATTATCAGCTCTATAAAACAAAGCAAAACAAGAAAATAAAACCACATAATACCTTACCCCTTTTTTTTTTACATTAAATATTTTTTTTTTTTTTGAGTTGGAGTCTCACTCTGTCACCCAGACTGGAGTGCAGTGGCCGCTTCTGGCCACTGCAGCCTCGATCTGCTGGGCTCCGGCGATCCTTCCACCTCAGCCTTCCAAGTAGCTGGAACTACAGGCATGCGCTACCACGCCCAGCTAATTTTTTATTTATTGTAGAGATGAGGTCTTGCCAAGTTGCCCAGGCGGGTCTCGAACCTGCGGGCTCAGGCAATCCACTCACCTCAGCCTCCCAAAGCGCTGGGATTACAGGCTGAGCCACCGAGCCCAGCTACATTAAATACTTTTAAGTGTGGAGAATTAATTGTTATTGATGAGAAGAAGCCAATTTTGGTAATTTAGATTTTCAAATCTATTAACTCTTGGATCCAGATGCAAATATTTTACTCTAGGGACAGGTGCTTTACAGAAGATCTACTGAAGAATGGGGCCCTCTTCATGAATAGCTATTTATTTCCCAATTAGCAGAGGCCATAGTATAGAACAAGTCCAACATGTACAAATTACTACAAATGCTTCTACTTAAACATTTCCAGTCTTGTCTATCAGGATAGTCAATTCCATATTTTAATTCATTTTGTTAGCATAAACAGGTTTTTTAGTTGATCTGGATTTTTTCGGCTTCCTTTGCCTTTATGGTTCCATTCTTTTATTTTTTGGGGGGAAGGGCAGGTTGCCAGTACCTCTTCAAGTATTCATTATAATATATGATCCTGTAAATGAAGCTGTATGATAGATGCTTTTGGGGCTTGAGTTCCCAGCATGGACACACCAGTTCCCATTGTATTGGACACAATTGTGTTGACTTTCAGGCTTTACGCTGATGATCCCCCAAGTCCACGTTATGAGGGATGGGTATGAACTCTGCCTCTCTATAGACTTTCCTCTGAACTCATCCTTTTGTGGAAACTGTCGGATAACCCAACCCTCCCTTCTAAATTAGCCCAGTTTACTGAACCATGCTCATGCCTAGCAGCATACTCATTTTGGGAACCAGAAATACTTTCTAATCATATGTTACTTAACTAGGCCAGGTATTGTTGTCCTAGCTGTGTTTTAAAAGAAGCCACACCAAAGGAGCCGAGAAAAGCTTTGGCTCCAGAATTCCAGCTTCACTTAGAATGTGGATTTCAAATGGTATTTGAACTGTTTATTAGTTGTTATTAAAGTTGTAAAACAAATACCTTGGCTAGTCCTTATCTCTCATTCCTGGGAGGAAGCCTCTAAATTTTCATAATATCCAGAGTAACAGGAGTATCCCTATTATTCATGCAAGGCCCCTCAGATGATGCTTGAACTTATGCTAATGACTCAGGATGGTTCCCTACATAGTGTCAAGATGGAGACAGGCCATGCTAGAAGACAGTCATGTGATTAGAGGATTGGGGCTTTAAGCCATGCCTTATCAGCCTGGATCTCCAGAGTGGAGGACAGAACTGGAGACTTAATTCAATCCTGTGGACAATGAGTCAATCTTGTTCCTGTTGCAACCCCAGTTAAAAATTTTGGATACCCAAAGCTCAGGTGCACTTTCAGGCTGGTTACACATGTTAATGTGTCCTGTAGGTGATGCATCCTGAGGATGGAGATAGTTTCGGATCTTGCCCTATGTGCCTGTTTTTGGCTAACCCTGCTTTATATCCTTTATAGAAAGTGGTAATCATAAGTATAGCACCTTTCTGAGCTCCGTGAGTCATTCTAGTGAATTATTGAGCCTGTGGCAGCAGTGGAAACCTCTGAACTTGTGGCTAATTGGTCAGAAGTGTGGTGGCCCAGGGTCCCTGGTGCTTGGGCTGGTGTCTGAATGAGGGAAGTCTTCTGGAGGACTGTGCTTTTAGCCTGTGAAATTTGACCTAACTTTGGGTAGTTAGTATCAGAATTGCATTGCAACAATGAACTTACTTTTTAATTTTTTTTTAACAGAAGTGGAAGACTTTCTTATGTATACATAAGAACATGTGAACACAAACTCTGGTCAATTGTTCAATTAATTTTCTTCTCAAGGTTTTCTTTTTTTTAACAGTAGACTTCAAATTATACTTGGAAACAAATTAAAAAACAAGGTTATTTTTGTAGATTGAAATGTAGCATGATATTTCAATCATTAATAACCCCCATTAATAGGGTTATTTAATTCAACCCCTGTTGCAACAGGTTTGGGTTTATAACTACCTAAGTTATTTTTAATTTTCAAGTAAAATTGAAATGACTAGATGTTTTAAGCAACCACTTGCAGGATTTCTTTTTCTTGTTTGGAGACAGTATCTCACTCTGTCCAGGCTGGAGTACAATGGTGTGATCAACGCTCACTGTAGCTCAAACTCCTGGACTCAAGTCTCCTTTAGCCTCAGCCTCCTGAGCAGCTGAGGATACAGGCATGGGTCACTGCACCTGGTAAAGATTTTTTTAGCAAGACAGGGTTACAGAGATTTCTGGTGACTCTGAACGTTGAAGTTCTTAGAGATGGGAGCTCTACAGTAGAACCACTGGGAAAAACAGGACATATTGTGGAAGTTTCCCTATAGAGTGTCACAAGAGTGGTATTAAAGCAGATACATCAGCTTGTTTTGGAATTCTCAGAGAAGGAGAGGGGAATCTGCAAGCATTTCTGTGTTTCTCATTACTTGTAGGGTCTTATAACAGAGGGCTCTATATACAGTAGGTACTCAGTAAATGAGATGCCATGAATGAGGCCCTTTTAAGTTATATGAGGGCCTGGTATGAGCTCATGTATTAGTAGCAGAGCCAGGATTAGCTTCTGGTTTCTTGCTGTAGTTAGTAGGTTCTTTCTTTATATAGTTTATTAAACTTCATGGGCTGAAGATTTCGGGATAGAGAGCTAGAATTGGAGTAAGGAGTCATGGCTTCTAATTTGTGATTTGGAAATATCTGTCCGTATTTTCTGTTTCAAATTAGTGCTTTAAGTACTGATGCTTCCAACACAGCCCCAGTGTGGAGGGCTGGAGGATACAGGCAAAGTCAAGCAGTCTTTTCCACTGAGAATATCCCCTCCTGTCCCAGGAAGAATCCTGCATAGAGAGTGTGATTCTGGACTCAAGACAGGAAAACTATCAACTATGATAGATGAGAAAAGGTTTAAAGCCAAATACTTATTAAATGGCTAACACAACTATTGAAGCTCACAAGGAACTTACCGACTCCTTAATTTCTATTTCTCCTTAACAATTACATTTCAATTTGATTATGTAACTACAATTTTAAAAGGAGGTAATATTGGAAACTTTAACCTGGAACTGTATTTTTCATTGCTTTATGTTAATAATAGCAATAAAAAGAATAGTGTGATGAATCCCTATGTACCCCTCATGTAGATGTGTGAAGCTGAACCAACGATGCGCCAGGAAGCAAAAACAAGTGGACAGTATGTACTTAAATAGCAAAGATGAGAACACTTGTTAGGAAATAAGGCATACTGGCATTTCTTCAAGTGTGTCTGCTCTAACCCAGTCAGTTACGTGGCTACAGAGCCTACAGAGGGCTGTTGTTGATCTCAACAACCACTATGGAAAATAGTATGGAAGTTTCTTGAAAAACTAGAAATAGAACTACCATTCAACCCAGCAATCCCACTATTGGATATTTATCCAAAAGAAAAGAAATCTGTATGTCAAAGGGATAGCTGCACTCACATGTTTATCAAAGTCCTATTTACAATAGCCAAGATAGGAATCAACTTATGAGGGGGGACCTAAAAAGCCCCAGAATTAATTTATAAAAAATAATGTATTTATTCTTACATGTTGAAACTTAAGACATCTTCAAATAGTCTATGTTTGATGTAATACACTATAGGGATGCTTTTTTCACTGCTCAAAACAGTTTTTGGACTCATCAATTTTGACGCCTTTTAGCGTTTCTTCCCTTTTTTGTTTCACCTCTTCCATATAGGTTACACATTTCCTTTTGAGGACTTTTTTCTTCTGGGAAAACAAACAAAGTCACTCAGGGCAAGATCGGATGAATAGTGAGGGCGGGGCAAGGGCGTCGTTTTGTTTTTGGTCAAAAACTGCTAAACACTCAACGTGGTGTAGGCAGGTTATTCGTGTAAATCACCTATCACGAAATGGGCAAACGCGTTTAAAGACTAAAAAAAAAAATTCACTGAAGCTAAATGCTGCCTCTCACAACAATGCCAGCTGGTACACTGATGCCAGTGGGTTCCTAGAACATTAATCTAGTGGGGGAAGGCTGTACTACAAAAGGGCTCACCCTCCAAAATAAATTCTACTTTTTGGGGTCTCTTCTCATAAAAGAGAGGACCTGAAATGTTCCCAACACATACAAATGATAAACACCCAAGGTGATGGATACCCCAGACACCCTGACTTGATCATTACACATTATATGCATGTAGTACATATTCACATGTACCCCATAAACATGTTAAATATTTTAGATCAATAAAAAAGAAATAGAGATATTTTTGAGTAAAATAACATTTAAAAAAAATGCCCTTGCTACTCCGAGTTCCTGGGAATCAAAGTTGCAGACGGCAGGGAAAACTTTTCCGGAGACTCCTCAGTCTGAGGAGGTAAACAAGAGGAAACAAGGTATGTGTTTGGAAATAAAGGTTTAGAATTTCTTCAGCCTCAGAGAACCTGCTCTATGCCAAAATCCCCAAACAAAACAAGTGATGAAACACCCACTACTGGAAGAAGAAACTCTCCTTTTAAGATATGTTTAATTGAGGCATTAGCAACTAGTGAGGAACACGGGAAGCACTTATGTCTCATCCTCATGCCCACCCACTGGGCATCCTCAACATGCCATGGCTGCCTTGTGAGACACACTCAATTGTCTCTTATTCCTTAATTAACATCTTGTAAAGTTGATAATATAATTATGATTGAATCGAACCAGCAATGAATTGGCACTTTTATTGGTATACACCATAGCTTCCTTATGGGAATTTAAGGAGTGGTGTAGATAAAAAGGGGCCTGCTGACTACGCGAAGACAAGCAAAATTGTGTCTTCAGCAGCTCCTCTAAACTTTTAAAGATAAAAATATCAAAGTAAATGCAGACCAATGCAGTCAAATGGGAAGGAATCTGAGCCCTATGGTGCTTTAACCAGTTTCCCACTCCCGTAGTGTAAGACTAGCTGGGTAACAAAGCATTAATGAGGAGTCGACAGTACCAGATGCCAGGCACAGTTTTACCTTTTGATTATCTCATTTAATCCTGACAATAACTTGTGAGGAAGATACTATTATCAGCCCCCTTTTACAGATGTGGGAACTATGATACAGAGAAGGAAAATAACTTGCAGAAGTTTACACAGCTAGTAAGCTTTGTGTCAAGGTCACAAGTCAGGAATTCTGACTTGATAGTTGTGTTCCTGACCACTACACTACACTGCCTTTCCTTCTGCTATATACTTCATCTTGGGGCCCAAAGCACGTTTTTGGGGACCTTGGAATTTTGTGTTCTTACCTTTTGTGATAGTTTTAAAAACTAACATAATCATAGTAGGGTGATCGCATTATATTGAGTATGGGCCTTTGTTGAACTTCACACAGGCCTGAGTGTGGGCCTATATCAGTTCCCACCTTCTATGGAGCCATGAACATGAGAAGATTGAAAAGTGGTCATTTTTGTCATGTGCTCTAACATATGCTTCTGGGAGTCTTTCTTATGATATAGTGCTGCATAGAAGATAGAAAAATCTCTGTACAGTTTGTGTTCCACGTTTATATCTCTCTTGGAACTTTCTTGTTTTTGAATTGGCTGCCAGTTGTCACTGGCTGCTTCACTTTCTCAATTCTTTATGTGTTTACAATACGGGAAAAGTAGAAGCATAGGGTTCCCTGCCTTCCAAATATTATCTTCATGTTCAAACTCACTGGTAGTGGGATGTGAAATGTGCAAAGATGAAAGATTAGCAGGCTGATGCTAAATTGGAAATTGCAGGGCATGTGGGGTGGAATTTTGGATTATTTCCCATCCCATTTTCTATATTTATCTGATGTTACCATATATTTTTCAAAATATTTAACAAAGCAAATAAAATAATAATCAGAGATCAGAAAAAAACCCAAATATTATCTACAGCCCTACAGTTATGAGGTTGCATATGTCATTTTATAAAATAACTGACCACTTATAAAATTAGTCTCTCCTCCATCTTTCCTTCCCTCTTAACTCTACAGTCTATCTCCTTTCAACTGGCATCTTTCTGTCCAAAGTTCTGGGAGGGGTTGGGGAGTGCAGATTGACTACAAAGTGTGATCAAGAATATTGCAAAGGATACTGGCTTTCATTTAGTTGAGCCAAGTGATGGATAAAATGGAAAGTCAGGGGCAATGAGGATGTGGTAGACTTAGGGCAGTTACTGCTAAAGAAGAGAAAATCTACAAGAATTATGTGCTTCAAGAAAGAAAGATTTGTGTTTCAAGGGATTGAAAGAGGCTTTTTGGAAGATTTGTGCAGACTTCACACATTTTTATGGAGCTGAATCTCTTTATGGCTGTACTGCTAAAGTGAATGAAGAATGTCACATCATGCCATCTAACAATTTTTAGTAAATGTTATTTTGGAATAATTTTAGATTTATGATGCAAAGATAATACAGAGAGTTTCTATCTACCCCCTCATCCATTTTCCCCTAATATTAACATCTTAAATTACCATGGAATATTTGTCAAAGCTAAGACATTGACATAGTACTATTAACTAAACTCCAGATTTTATTCAGATTTTTACCAATTTTTCTCCACTAATGTCCTGTTTTTTTCTCCCAGGATCCAATCCAGGATACCACATTGCATTTGGCATCTAACAATTCTGTCATAAAATTTTTTAACAGAGATCCAAATGAAAATTTGATGTCGTGGCTGGGCACAGTGGCTCATGCCTGTAATCCCAGCATTGGGAGGCTGAGTTGTATGGATTGCTTGACCCCAGGAGTTAGAGAACAGTCTGGGCAATATAGCAAAACCTCATCTATATGAAAAAAAATAAAAATAAATTAGCCAGGCGTGGTGGCATGCGCTTGCAGTCCCAGCTACTCAGGATGCTGAGGTGGAAGGATGGCCTGAGCCCAGGAGGTTGAGGCTGCCATGAACTGTGATCATCGTGATCATGCCACTGCACACTAGCCAGGGTGAGACTCCAACTCAAAAAAGATTTTTAAAAATGTTCTCATCATTCATTCTAACAATTACTGTGTTGTAGCTATAAACATAGTTTTGTTAAATGACCAATTTTAATCATATTTTTAATTTCAATTTTCAAACTGGCATACAAATCATGCCATTTCTTAAATAACTTACTATAAAATTTTGCTTCTCATTTGTAAAAATTAACTTTCATTTATTTCCATCATACTAATTATCCTTGGACAACTACAATAGATGGTTAGAAAAGCTTGCTTAAAACATATAAAACAATATGTTATTAAGGTATGTGGATGAATTTTTTAAATGAATAATTTATAGTTTGATATTGGAAAATAGCTTGCAAATAAGGGTAGAATACTTAAATGTCACTTTCAATGTATATGCATACTATTAAAATATCTACATGTATTTTTGTTTACAGAATTGCCAAAAAAATCTGATGCCCAAAAAAAGATATGCAGATGAAAAGAACAAATGAGTTTATAATCAATGGAATTCTGTGTAATACGCATATGCAGTCTTTGAGATACATGGAATAAATTAATAAAGCAAAATATTTTGATGTATTATAGAAACCTCACATGAATACTTCTGACAGCACTACATTGTCAAATGTTAATTGATTACTCACTGCCTGCCTCTTTTTTTTGAGTCACCACGCCTGGCTAATTTATTTTTATTTTTATTTTTTTTCATATAGATGAGGTTTTGCTATATTGCCCAGACTGTTCACTCTGTTGCCTAGGCTGGAGTGCAGTGGCATAATCATGGCTCATCACAGCCTGGACTTCCAGGACTGAACCTCCTGAGTAGCTGAGTCTATAGGTGCATGCCACCACATCCTGCTAATTTTTTTTTTTTTTTTGAGTTTTGTAGAGATGAGGTCTTGCTATTTTGCTCAGCCTGGACTTGAACTTTCGGGCTCAAGCAATCTGCTTGCCTGGGCCTCCCAAAGTGCTGGTATTACAGGCATGAGCCTGCACTCCTGGCCTGCTGACTGTCTCCTATTGTACAAATGTATACCTTTGAACAGGTATGCAGCATTATAGTAAAAAAGCAAAAAGAGGCTTTCATTAATCAGAATTGTTACTAGAAATGGCTCTGGTTTCTAATTAAAAGATACATTACATCTAACAGAAGTGAACAGAAAACTGCTAGCAAGTTTGACAGTTAAATTTATATAAAGCCCATGTAGATACTTTCTACATATTAAAAAGTGAAAGAAGGACTTGCTCTTGACTTCAGAAACAATATGCCATTAAAGATTATGGTACTGATAAGATTTTCCACTAATAAGCACAGATAAGGTTCTTTTTATATTTTAGTAAGATTATATTCCTATGTTCTCTTGGACCAATATTAATATTTATTGTTTCTTGAGTAGAATATTTTTACTTTACAAATGTTTATGTTTTTATCTAAATGCAGTCGTTTTCAGAATTTTAAAAATTCATTTAATACAGGATTTATAATGTATTTTAAAGACAAATCAAGTGGTGGGAAAATATACTCTGCCTGCTGATGGGAGGAACAGTAAAGTCACATAGCAAAAGTCACAGTCACAGAGAAGGCTTAAAACCTGTTTGTATCAACTATTTAGCTTCTCGTAACAGGGACTTATTTTACCTACAATGCCAAAAATTCAGTAGAACCTGGGATTACAAGGAATACATTTGGAAACGTTTTCAAATCTTTGCATTTGTAAAGTGTAGCAGCTCATTTCTGGCATAGCATTTAGGAAAAATATTACTGAGAAACGTAATTCCTCCACCCTGAATCTAGTCTTTGAATTGTCCTATAAAATGTATTCTAAAGACACACTGGATAGAAGTTGGAAACAAGGTTCATCTGTGGTGTAAAAGTTTGTGTAAGAAATACAGGACTTTCTAGAAAGGTTTCAGCAGTGGCTCAGAACTTATATAAACATCTTTTTGTGAAATTATCATTCATTTGGTAAATAATTTTTGTACTAGCTAAAATGATTACTGGATACTTTTTCTGCATATGTGAACTCATTTATGTTTTAGATCTAAGCCAATGTGGAATTCTAAATTACACTTTCTGATTTATCCACAAATTTTGTACTCATGCTAAAACTTACCATTTTATTAAAATTTACATTTGATCTCTTCACTCTGACCACTAGCACCAGCCACTAGATTTGTTTTTGGGGTCATTGTTTACACACAAAACACAAAGTTTATATTTGTCTGGAGTTACAATCACAGGAGATGTACAGAGAGGAACAGAACCCTGGTCAGAAGGAGGTGCTAGTTGGCCAGCTAGGCAGACTCACTACCTACATGGCTTTAAAAAATAGTTTTCCATCCATGCTTTAGAAATAGTACACATGAATACAATTCAGGATACTCTGAGTGTATCTGCAGTATTCAAAAATTTGAAAACTAATTTCACATATGCCGAGGACTTCCCGGACATTTCCAACTTGAATAGTTTAAAAGTAGGAATTATTGTCCATAGGATCTTTAAAAACAGGCAGCAGCTACAGATCCGTGGAGTTTGTCAAAACACCTTACATTCTCATAGCTTTCAGTATACTCCTTTTCTCTTTTTTCCTCAAACAATTCTCCTAACAAGGAACAAAAGTTTCTCACTTTTCCTCACAATTAATAGGTCAGAAATCATGACTTTGCAGATTTAGGTTCAGAGCACTTAACTGAATCACACACGCCCACATTGGTGACGAGATCTAATCTCTGCATCCCGAATAAAGACTTTTTCTCTTTGTACCCTGAGCATCAGTCCAGAAAGCTCAGCTTATTCTTGCTGTGGGAGTGGCAGGAGGTGGTTTTGAAATCAGAACACACAGCTACATGCAATTCACAGGAAGGGTTCATTCTGAGTAATAAATACATATATTTATTTTCATGATGCCTATAAACATTGATTCCTTTTTGAAGGATGTTATTATGTGGCAAGGTTTCAAGGGGATTTTACAGGGAGTATGACAGAAATCAATTTCTTAAATAAGCATTGCCTTTACACAATTATTTTTTGAAATGGCTAATTTTAGGAAGGTTTTCAAATCCTGTCTTTATTCCACTTTTTGATGTAAATCATTCGGGACAATAAAGCACAGGGAGTTGAAGATGAGTGAACACATACAATTTTGCAGAGTCTTTAGAATGCTTTTTGAGCTGACAAGCTATTTTATTCTACCTCATCAGAATGTTTCAAATGAATCAAGGACTCTTGAATACCTAGACTAATCACAATTTAAAAAACAAGTAGAAAAGGAGGAAGAGTCCTTATTTTGACAAACAGTAGCGATGGGAATGGCATTAATTGTGCCTCCACTCTTGGTTTCAAGACAGACAATTCTTGCCCTCTGGGCATTCTTCCTCAGGATGTCATGGAACATTAATCACTTCCCTTGAACTTTTTTGCTGCTAAAGTGTCATTCTCTGGAACTCTGCTGATTCTTACAGAAAAAGTTAAATCAGGTGGAGTGGATTGTGGGTTGTCTTCTGAACAAACAAGTTATGATCCCCAATGGGACCGGGGCTTCATGTTGGAATTTCCATCCCTCAGTTCTTACCTGTCTAAAAAAAGACTTCTCCCTTCTGTTTCTTTCCTGCAGCGCTGAATGAGTGAGGGTGAGTGCTAAACCTGCTTTCACCTGTTCATTTATTCCTAATACCCCACCCAAGAGAAGGGAGGAGGTGATTCGACCAATTGTAGTTCACCAATTAAATGAAATTAATTGATGAGAGCATGCTTCTAATTGGGTCATGTGGACAAATTCAGTGTTATCTTTGAATTCATGTTTTAAAACAAAGCGTGTTATTGGATTTTATTTTATTTTATTTTTTGTAGAGACAGGGTCTTGCTATGTTGCCTAGGTGAGTAAACTGGCCTCAAGTGGTCTTCCCACCTTGACCTCTCAAAGGGCTGGGATTACAAGTCTGAACCCCTGCAACTGGCATGGAATTCTTAACATTAGTATGACCTGTGCCTTTCTTTTCAAAATGGAAGAAGGGCATTGTGGAGTGGCCTTGGGAAATATTCTGCAAAGTAATATTTTGAATACATAGGCTAAAACCAGTAGTAAATTTTTCATCCTAGGTCCTCAGGGTCACAAACAAGACAGGAAGTTATGTACGCAAACTACCCATAAAGCTAAACAACTGCATGTCAACAAAGGCTCTCTGCCTCTCTGGCCTTCCAACGCCTCATTTTTTCCCTGTATTTCAAATTTATAGACAAGTTACAAGAATAATATAATGAACTTTCTCATACTCTTTACCTAGATTTACCAACTATGAAGCTAACATTTTGCCATATTTCATATCTCTCTCCACATGTTATCACTATTATTAATATTAAAGTGTTTCCTAAACTATTTGAAATTAAATGGCGGTACAATATGGCCCTCTACTGCTAATCTAAATACTTCAGTGTGCATCTCTTACGAGCAATACAATGATCAGATTCAGAATACAATGATCAGATTCAGAAAATATTAATACCATTATTCAGTATAGAAAACCTATATTATATTTTCACCAATTGCTCCAATAGTATTCTTTATAGAGTTTTTTGTTCCATTGATTTGGGATCCAATACAGGATCACACGCTGTCTTTAGTTGTCTTGTCCCTTTAATTTTTTAAATCAAATTCTTCAGCCTTTTTTTTTTCTTTTCTGACATTAACATTTAGGAAATACAGGGCAGTTTTTTTTTCTCCTAAGAATATTTCTTGGCCGGGCTTGGTGGCTCAACCTGTAATTCTAGCACTCTGGGAGGCCGAGGCAAGCGGATTGACTGAGCTTGAGGGTTCGAGACCAGCCCGGGGAACTTGGCAAGACCTCGTCTCTACAATAAATCAAGTTAGTCAGGTGTGGTGGCCGTGAGCCTGTAGTTCCAGCTACTGGGAAGGCCAAGGCGGAAGGATCGCCGGAGCCCAGCGGGTCGACGCTGGGGCATCCGTGAGCGTGCCACTGCACTCCAGCCTGGGCGACGGAGTGAGACTCCAACAACAACAACAACTACAAAATAATATTTCTTAATTTGGATGTCTGATATTTCCTATGGATTAGATTTATGTAATACATTTTTGGGAAAAATAATATATAAACTATGTTGTAGTTTCTTGTTTTTGTTTTTTGACAGGGTTTCACTCTGTCACCCAGGCTGGAGTGCAGTGGCACAATCATGGTTCACTGCAGCCTCAAACTCCTAGGCTCAAGCAACCCTGTTTCGGCCTCGCGAGTGGCTGGGACTACAGACACGCATTACCACATTCGGCTAATTTTTCTACTTTACAATTGTAGAGACAGGGGTCTCGCTTTGTTGCCCAGGCTGGTTTCAAACTCATGGCCTCAAGCGATCCTCCCGCCTGGCCCCCCAAAATGCTGAGTTTACAGGCGTGAGCAACCACGCCCGGTTTAGGAGGCTAATTTTGAGGCAAGAAATAAAAGTGTAAGAACCAGAGCTAGAACAAGCTTAGGCGCAAGTAAAAATCTGAACAAAACTTTTGTAACCGTTTTTCCTGGTTGAATATACTCAACTTGTAATTGGGGTAGGTGTTAGCCGAATACAAATCTAGATAAAGGTGCCCAGTGTGCCACCCCAAACTTCTCCCCCAGCCTCGGCTCCAAGCACTCAAGCAGAACCCCTCCTTCACAGCGCAGGGAAAAGCAGCGAAGGGGCGGGGCAAGCAGTGTGACGTCATCGCAGAGCGCCGCCGCGCCGCGGCTAGAACCGGCGCGTCGTTGACGTCATCATCGCTCGACCGCTTCTCTGGAGACCAGAGTCGAAGGCCGAGAGGTATTATTCAAAGCTGTGAGTTTTTCCCGTGCCCCTGTGTAAGTCCGCTGCTCTTTCCTGGGATTCTCCTGTTATCCTCCGGATTCCTCCAGGAATGCGATCCCTCACACAGAGAGTTGGGGCAGCATTGTTGCAGGTCCCCCACTTCCGCTTTTCTTGTGGCCGCTTGCCTGCTTTGGCTGATTCTGCCACCTAATTTCTCTCGGTCCGGTCTTTCTCTTTTTCTTCGCTTTTTAATTCCACCTCTCAAATCAAGGAAGGCGGAGAAATCTAAAAAAATGTGACTTCACAATTAATTTTCATTGCCTTAAAACCTTGTTTAGGGATGAAGGCTGAAGTGAAAGGTGTAGGGAAGTATGTTGACTGTGTTAGCCCGGGTTATCATTCACTTTCACGATCACGGATTGCCTGCCGATGCAGTTCTAGGCCACCTGAGATAGTGGGCTGATTTTGACCAGTTGAAATATGTAGTGAGTAATCTCAAGAGAGCAGTTTTTCTTTATGACCTGGGAAAGTAGTGTGACTTAAAATTTTCGTTTGAAAATAGCTTTAATGTCTTCATGTTTGTTGACTGCACTTCTGTTTTAACCTATTAAAAATGTGCTTGTCCCAAGAAGATGTTTGTTACCCACTAACTAACCTATTAGGACTTTCTCAACGTAGACTGAACTAAGACTTAATCATATGTTTTTGATTTGAAAATAACAGATAATCTCTGTTGAAGTTCAGAAAACTGCTGTGATTGGTGGAAATGATAGAACTTATTGTTTTGTTGAAAGGTAAAATGACAAAGTATGAACAATGGTTTTCAAAATAATTGAAACAAAATTCTCAGAGTCAAAGGATGTTATAGCTGCCTTCGTGTAGTTATGTTGTATGTGTCACAGTTCAGTGATGATATAATGTTTTCTTTCTGAAATTAAACAGATTTTTTTAGAGACAGAGTCTTGCTCAGGCTAGAGTGCAATGGCTGGATCATAGCTAAATGCAACCTTGAACTCCTGGGCTCAAGCAATCCTCCCACTTCAGCCTCCAGCCTCCAGAGTTGCTAGGGCTACACGTATGTACCACCATGCCAGTGTGATTTTTTTTTTTTCCCTCACTATTTTGCCCAGGCTGGTCTGGAACTCTTGGCCTCAAGCAATCCTTCTGCCTCAGCCTCCCATAGTGCTGGAATTACAAGTGTGAACCACCATGTGTGGTTGATATAATTTTGTCTTAACTGCCTTTACCTTTACAGATGGCTCTTTATATGTGTTATCCCAGCTACTGTTTCCAAACAGTTGAGCCTTCAATTATGGCTCTAAATTGTCCACATTAGATTAGGGCATTTGATCATTTTCACCTTAGTAAAATATTAGACAATGTTTGAGTGCTAAGCCAGGCACTATTAATAGCTTTACTGACATTCATTTAATCTGCTCATCAACTCCATGTATTATTATTTTAGAGATGAGATAATTTTAATAAGCAAGTTTCATGTGTTTTGGAAGATAATTTTGCTGCTTCATACCTATACTTTTGAAAATGCTTCGAATTAAACATTGAATAGGAGTGAATTGACTCTAATCTGATGTAATTACTTATCTCAATTTTGAGCAACCTCTCTGTAATTTGTATACTTTTCTATTAGACTTTGTACTTTTCTGTTAGACTTAGGGATAAATTTGTTTTTAAAGGTTAATATCTTTATTAGAAAAGAAATCTATATTTATTCAAGAATTATATTGTGAGACTGAAGGAGAAATACAGGCGACACTAACATGGACTCACTGTTTATCCAAGACAACAATAAATATTGAGAACTTGTGTGTACATTTTACTATTATTTTCTTTAAAAAGTCATTGCAATAGTTCATTACAGTAATAGAATACTGGTGTAACCACTGCAAATCTCTCTCTAGTTCCAAAACAATTGTATGTTGGATTTAGTCTCTGGTTTAGTTCATAACTGTGTATAAAGATGAGAAAATCCCCAGAATATACATTATCATATATTTTTCTTTTGGATGCATGTGGTGACTTTTTAATACTCATAAGTCCAAGCAGTAATCTGATATTAAGATTCTCTAAGATTTGGTCTCAGTTTACTTTGATTGACTTTAGTCAGTTTACAAATAGTTGCTAAATACCTAATATGTGGTAAGGCATTATGTTAGTGATATGGTGCATGAATCTTGCTTTGAAGGAATAGTCCAATAAGTAGATAACCAGTAGAAAGTTCTGAGCAGAGGAGTGATATGGTCTGACTTAGGTTTTAACAGAATCACTCTGGCTGCTGTGTTAAGAATAGTTTGTTGGAGTGTGGGGTAGGTGAAAACCAGGAGACTACCTACGGAGGTGTTGTAATGGTTTAGATGAGATAATAGTAAGTTAACTGGATGGAAAGAAGTGACTGTGGTGAGTAGCAGTTCAATTTTGGATGTATTTTGTAGGCAAAGCCAATACAGTTTGCTTAGGGATTGAATGTGGATTGTGAGAATAAGGCAATTGCTGTTAACTGAGAAGTGGAAAACTGTGGTGGAAGATTAGGAGTTCAGTTAAGGACATGCTAAGCCTGAGGTGTCCTTTAGTCATCCAAGCAGAGATGTTGAATAGGCGGCTGAGTATATTGAGTCTGTAGTTCAAGGAAGTGGTCATTGCTGAAAATAAACATTTGGGAGTTGTCAGTGAACAGACAGTTGTGAGACTGGAAACAATCATAAAAGGAGTGACGGCAGACAGAAAGGCAGCACAAGACTGAAGTCCTTAGGCATTTTAGCATGTACAGGTTAGGACAATGAGGCAGAACCACTGAAGGAGACAGACTGAGCAGCCAGTGAGGGACAAAGACAAGCTTGAGTTTGGTGTTGTGGAATTTGTTGTTGAGTAGTACGTTCAATTTTGTCAAGTGCAGTTGATGAATCAGCTAAAATGAAGATTGACATTTGTGAATTATCAGGATACACAAGGAGTATTATTGATGGATATGTGATAACTTTAAGCCTGGAGAAGCAGACAGTTAGTTACACACTAACGTGAAAACTATATTACGGTTATATTCAGAGAGCCTTGAGAGCAAAGAGGAAGAAGAGACTACTTTTGTTTGGGAGATAGATGCCTTGATAGAGAAATGAGCGTTTTCTGTGGGCTTTAAAGGATTGCTAGGTTTCACTAGGCCCAGAAAATGCAGAGGGAAAGGACTATGAAAATACCTCACTTTTCTCTTCATGCCACAACTTCCAGTCAGCTGTTTTAAAGATGCTTTCCTTTGTATTCACTGGCCAATTTCCCATCTTTGAGTAACCATTCTAGTGCCAGGCCTCTAATTGCTAAGTAAATTATGGGGATTCTAGTATGTGGAATAATGACAGGAGCAGAAGTTGAGTGTGATGTTGGGAAATAGGGGAAAGATGGGAATCATAGCTAGAAGAGTGAGAGGAACAGACTTTGAAGGACCTTATATGTTGTGTAAAGAGGATTCTGTCTTGAAAGGATGAGGGACCACTGAAGGGATTTGTGAGGGATGCTCCCCCTCCATTAGATCTGGATTCCATTCTACTAAGCTTTACCATTATTAGCCCTGAGTTTCTGTTGTGTTATCTGTAAAACGAGGCTAATATTAGTGCCCAATCGTAGAGCTGTTTTGAGTACTCCCACACTATGTTTTTGTCTGTTTAACTCAGCTCTGTCATCAAGAGTACTTTTTAAGAAAGCATCCCATCCTCCCTCAGATTAAGTCATGTCTACTAGGTTATAGTCCCTTAGCACCATGTATTTCTCTATATCATTGCTGTAATTTTATACTTCAGTGATTATTTGATTAATAGCTATCATCCACACTAAACAGTACAGGCAAGCTTTTGCTCATTTTTATATTCCAAGTATCAGGGCAGCATGCCGTAGATGCTGAATAAATACCTATTGAATAAATGAGTCCTTGATGCCTGGCATGTGGTGAATGCTCAGTAAATGTTATTCATTTACTTGTCATTGTAGAGCATGTGCTGAGGAGGTAGTCAGGGGTGAATAAAGGAATTGTCAAGCAAAAGAATTGTCCTGAGAGAGGACCTGTCGAGATTGGGTAGCATTAATTTTTGTGAATTTCTTTAGGAATGTTCAGTAGGCCTGGAGATAGAATGGTTATCCAGGACTGGGAATTGGTTAGTGGGTACAATGGAAAGATAACTTGCAAAAGCATCTTTAAAACAACTGACTTGGGGTATGGCCATGTAGGAAGGAAGGCTATTGTACCATGGGAATAAGGATAAAATGGCCTCATGGTGGCTTGAAAATTTAGGTGTAGAAAATATATGGTTCTTTGAATGTAATAGAGCTAGAGAATATAGGTTTAATTGTAGCTGCTAAGTAAGGGGAAATGATGACATTTTATCTGGCATATTTGGGAATAAAGTAAATTTCAAAATTTGAGATAAGTAGTTTTAATTTATAAACTTAAATTTTATATTGTAATGTCACATATATTATTGTTTAAAAATTGTAATTTAGAAAGTGTAATAAAATGTGCTTTCTTGTCTTCATACTTTTTGTTTCCCAGAAGTAACTGTAGTTTACAGTTTCTTTTGCATCCTTTAGGAAAACTTGCCTGCATATACCGTATAAATGTGCTGCCACACTCATATATATCTCCCTTTCTTCAAAACAAATGGGATGTATTATACATACTATTCTCCAGCTTTTGTTCACTTAATATATTATAAATCTCTCTAAGCTCTACTTTATATTTTTTCACTACTGTAGTTTATTTTGTTGGATGGGCATATCATAATTTATTTAACCAGTTCCTAATAAAGGTTGTTCTGCTTTATTTTCACTGTTTTAAAAGAGTGTTGCAGTAGATGGCCTTGAACGTTATCTTGGGTAAAAATATACATCTTGAGAAGTAAAATTGCTAGGTCAAGGAATATGTATATATACAATTTTGAAGCATAGTGCCAAATTACCCCTAAAATGCTCAATTAGTTTATATTCTGACTAACAGTGATTGAGAGGCTCTTCTGTCACCTTTGCCTATTATTTTAGGTACTGTGAATCTTTTAAATTTTTGCCTGTTTGACATGAAAATTGGTGTCTTGTTTTAGTGATTTATGTTTCCTTAATTATGAGTAAGACTGAGTAGCTTTTTTTATGCTTATTGGTCATCCAGATTCCTTTATTTGTGAACTGCTGATTTTCTTTGCCCATCTTTCTTTTGGGCTATATGTATTTTTGTTGTTGTTGTTATTGTTAAACTGATTTGTAGGAGTTCTTTTTATCTGTCTTTGTGTTACATATATCTTTTCCTAGTTTTTCATTTAGCTTTAGACTTCGTCTGTTTATGTAATTTTGCATGCATACTTTTTTTTTTGAGTCAGAATCTCACTCTGTCACCGAGGCTGGTGTGCACTGGCACGATCCCCGGGCTATTGCAGCCCTAACCTGATGGGCTCAGGCAATTCTTCCATCTCAGCCTTCCAAGTAGCTGGAACTACAGGCATGTGCCACTGTGCTGTCCTAATTTTTTTGATTTATTGTAGAGTCGAAGTCTTGCCATGTTGCCCAGGTTGGACTCGAACTCTTGGGCTCAGGCATTCCTGAAGCCTTGGCCTCCAGAAATGCTGGAATTTTAGGCAGGAGCCACTGTGCCTGGCTTTACATGCATACATTTTAAAGTGCTGGATAAAGATACAAGAAATTCGGATTTTATTTAATTTGTTTTTTAGTTGAGGCTTGACTGTTGCCCAGGCTGGAGTGCAGTCGCATGATCGTAGCTCACTGCGGCCTTGACCTCCTGGGTTCAGGTGATCCTTCTGCTTCAGCCTCCCGAGCAGCTGAGACTATAGGCACTTGCCACCATGCTCAGCTAATTATTTTTAATTTAAATTTTTTTTTTTTTTGTAGAGAGAAGGTCTTACTATTTTGCTTAGGCTGGTCTCGAACACTGGGTTCAAACAATCCTTCAACCTCGGCCTCCTAAAGTGCTAAGATTATAGGCATGAGCCACCATACCTGGTCAGGATTTTTTTAAAGAAGGAAATTTGTGATGTTCTTGATTAAACACTCTAGAATGTCAGCCTTAGTAATACAAACTTCATTTGATGCCACAGGCTCTATCTTGTTTTTATAAATTTTGTTCATCAACTCTCGCAGATGCAGTTATTACCCAATAACCTTCTTCTCCCTCACCCCCAATTATACATAGAACTGAAATGAGATATAATAGAGCTGCTTAAATACTCTAGACTACATCTTCTCATTAGATATACTCTAATTGAGTTGTATTCTAAATGTTAATTTGTGAGTTAGCAATCTAATTTCACTATAGAAATAATGTACATAGGTTTTTATTTTTGTTCTCAAATTTAGTTAATTCATGAAGCCTACTTTTTTAAAAAAGCAAATTCAAATTGTTATGTAATTTTATCCCTCTTTGGACTTTAATATGCATCCCTAGATGATAGAGACATTTTCTTATATAACTATAATGCCATTATCATAGATGACAGAATTATTGATAATTTGTTGGTGTTACCTAATACCCAGTCCATGTTTAGAATTTTTTCTCTCAAAAATACATTTTTACATTTGGTTTATTTGAATCAACATCCAAACAAGGTCTGTACATTTTGTTTGTTATGTTTCCTAAATCTCTTTAATCTCATCTTCATTTATCTCCCTTTTTATAGAAACCTGGTCAGTTCTATAGAGTATTATATTTCTTATTTCAGATTTCTGTTTGCTTTCTTGTGGTGTTAATTTGTTTCTCTGCCCTCCGTATTTCCTATAAAATGGAAGTTAGCTGTAAGGGCTCAATTAGATTCAGAATCAACTTTTTGAGGGGCTGAAAGTACTTCATAGATGGTGCTGTATATGTTACATTGCCTCACATCAGGAGGTTTATAATGTGTTGTCCTACTCTTAGTGATGTGAGGATTTAAACATTTAAAAAAAAAAATGGGTCTTGCTATTTTGCCCAGGCTGGTCTTGAACTCTTGGCCTCAAGCGATCGATCCTCTTGCCTTGGCCTCCCAGAGTACTGGAATTATACCACATCTGACCATGAAGATTGATAAATGGGCTCAGGTAGTGATACTCTCATTCTTCTATTGTGAACGTCGCTAACATTCTTTTATCTGTCAGTGATCATTGTCTGAATCTATAATTTCACCAGGTAAAAAATAATAGTGATTTTACCTAGAGAAATGGTGGTTGTTAAAAAGAGTTGTGATTTCTTTCATATTTGTTAGCTGAAATTTGAAGTCTAGTTTTATTACTTGGGAATTGGTAATCAAGAATAACAGGGCTGTTGTAGGAAAATGCTGTCAGAGCAACAGTTTGTGATGTCAGGAATATCTCTTTCCTTGCCATAGTTCTGAAGTCTGAAAGAAGTTGTGATGGTCTTTTTAGTATGTCAACTTGGCTAGGCTGCAGTCCCAGATATTCAGTCAGACATGAATCTAGGTGTTGCTGTGAAGGTATTTTGTAAATGTGATTAAAATCTATAATCAGTTGACTTTAAGTAAGGGAGATTATCATAGATAATCTGAGTGGGCCTAATTTAATCAGTTGAAAGACTTTAGAAGCAGAGTTAAGATTTCCCTGACAAAAAGGAAGAAATTCCACTTGCCAAGAGTTCCAGTGGGAGTTTCTTCCTTGATGGCCTGCCCTGTGTAAACCAGTTTCTTGCAATAACTCTCTCAATCTGTATCTCTACTTGTTCTGCTTCTCTGGTTGAACCTGAGTGGTATGAGGAACAACTTCCCTGACTCCAGTTTTCTGACAAAATGGAGTTGAGGAGCAGTGATAAGGGTCAGAGAACCTACATTGTTTAGGGTGACCACATAATTTTTGTTCAAAATGTGACTTCTGAATGAGAAAAGAGCTGACTGTGGCAAGCTGACACAATAGGGAGTGGGACTGTCCTGTCCTGGACATATAAAGACATATAGTCATTCTGTGTCAGCCACTGGGAATACAATATCAATATGACAGATCTCCTCAAGGAGCTTGTAGTCAAAGGGAGAAGTAAAGTAAATAAAAAGGCATTATAAAATAGTGTTTTCATTTCCTCTGAAAGCTGGAATAAGACAAGG
>CAUYQG010037238.1:0-11323 GCA_963574415.1 Tarsius wallacei | reverse complement strand
CTGGCAAGCCAAGCCCTGAGAGTGTTGCTGGTTTGCTGGGCTGGCAAGCCTAGCCCCCGAGGTATCTCAGCTTCGGAGTTTCGCCTTCTTTTGGCAGCTCTCCTGGTTCAGCCGGCTCTGTTGGCTAGCAAGCCAGCCTCTGGGGTGCATGGCTTTTTGGCTCTGACAATCTTTTGCAGCTCTTCAGGTTGCAGCTCTTCAGGGTCGAGGTTCTTGTCTCATGCCCAGGAAGAATGAGGAACACAATCAGAAAGTGAGAAAGCAGGATTTATTGAGAACAGAAAACTCCCACAGCGGGAGGGGACCCGAAGGGGGTTGCCCGTCTCTGGGGTTGAAACCTGATGCTTATATAGCCCTAAGCCCAAGCTGATTGGCTAGTACTAGCTGTGAGCTGTTGCTGTTCTGATAAGTCAGTATTAAGGACCAATCAGCAGGAGGTAGGGGCCTAATGGTGAGCTGATTGGTTGCTTTTCGATCCCAGCAGTGAGTACCTAAGCTCTAGCTTGAGAGGCTCACAGGGAGCTTGTTTACCAATGATGAGCCTGAGAGGTCTGCAGAGAATTTGCTACATTATTACCAGAGGACCTGCCTGCCTGTCTGCCTAGCCTTTCTGTAGCTATGTCCTGTCTCAGTAGGACTTGGGGGAGGGTCTAGGCCCAGCAAATCTACTGTTAGAACTGAGCTCTGGAGGGTGTCTTCTGTCTTCCAACCACACTTTCAGCCCGGTGAACTCTGGAAAAACATTTAATCATACTCCTCCCAAGAGTACATGTTAGATGAGGTGTGTTCAGCAAGGAGCTAAGCATGGCATGTGAATGCCTTAGTTTGACTTCCATATATACACAAGACCACATCAGAGTTGAGCCTGATTTCAATCCTCCAAGACTTTGAGTCTCAGTCAGACATTAGCACCAAAATCACCTGAGGAGCTTTCCAGTCTGCAAGTGTTCTCTTCCCACCCCCTCACCTCCACCCCCAGACACAGGAGTGAACATCCTGGGGGTTGGGCCCAGGGATCTGGGTTTAACAAGACCTCCAAGTGATTCTGATGTTCATTAAAGTTTGAGAACCACTACCTTAGAGAAATAGTTTAAACCTGAGGCACTCTCAAAAAGACTGATGACTAGGTCTTACCCCCAGAGAGTACAGCATGCCTAACAGGAGTTTTAAGAACTATCCAGATGTTTTTAATATGCTGCCCATGCTGAGCCTCAGCCTTAAAAAAATCTATATAAATGAATTCCTCACTTATGAACCCCCTGGAACAGTATATAAAATGGGTGTATGTGCATATGTGTATTTTTCTGGGAGAGAATTCATAATAATTTTCATCAAATTCTCAAATGGATCTGTTATCCCAAGAGTGGTCAAAAGAGTGCATTTCTTCTTATTTACTTGTAACTGAGAGACTTCATGGAGAAAGTGGTTCAAATATTAATGAGTATCAGAGATGTTACATAAATATGAATTATGTAGCATCAGTAACAATAGGGTTTCTAATCAATAACAATAAACTTTCATATATCTTAGAGCAGAGAGTGGCAAAGGAAGGATAGCTGTTATTCCATAGCGGTCTCCATCATTGTCATCATTCAAATTTATTCAATACCCTACCATACTGGCTACCTGTTTATATCATTTGACCTACATGCAACCCTGTGAGCTATGCCAGAGCAGATAGAATGATCGTATTTACATATGAGAAATAAAGCAACTCACTCAGAGTCATACAAGTCTTAGTAAAACAAAAACTTAAATGAAGAGCTTGATTATTAGTGTATGGTCTTAACTATGAAAGACTGAACACAAAATGGATAATGGCCAAACCCTTTATAAAAATAGAACTGTGACCCACAACTACAGAAGCCTGTCCAGGAAACCAACCCCTTATTTGCAATACATATCCCAGGAAGGCAGCCTACTAAAGACAGACTTGCAGGAAGCCAGATTGCTACCGCTAGCAACAATCCAGGAAGCTAAACTTCCGTAACAGAGGGCCCAAAATGTCCAGAACTTAATTAATAACTGACAGCATCCCTAGTTTTTGTCCCCATTTCCAACTTAGGACCAACCAGAGAAAGCCAAATATGTCTCCAACCAATTATGCAGGTTGTCCTGAATCTCCTTAGCTGTCTCCAGATTCCTAGGCCAACAACCTCCCATCAGGGCACACCTGAGGCCATCCCTTTTGTCCACCATAAAGCTTTCCCACTCCCCTTTCTGCCTTTGGGTCTGTGTCAAACACAAATGAGGATGGCTGACTCCCCTGCTCTAGCAAGTTCTGAATAAACAGCCTTTGCTTTTCTCATTTGATTAGACTTCATATATTTCCACAACTATTATTATAGATTTGTCCTTCATGGTTTCAGAAGCAATGAACACCACCAACAGCTAAACACACATATGCCTTCATACTGATTCTCTGATAAATGACTCCTTTTCAAGTTAGCCCAAAGTAGGAGTTTTCCAAGGGAAATTTCTGTAGACTCTACTGGCATGTGGGTCCACACTACAGACAGACCCATGGACTCGATCCTCATCCCAACAAGGCTTCTAGGCTGAGAATTTAAATCATGTGACACCTCAACCCCCCAACTCAGGTCATATTTAATTCTCATCTTCACCTTTGGACCTGGCTCTAGAGTCCTGAAATGATGATTTCCTAACTATGCATAGAATATTTTTTAAAATGTATTCAAAGTATTCTTTATTACCATATCCTCTAATTGAGTGTGAGGTAAACTGATCTACAGAGAGCTTGCATGCCTTGTTCAAGGTCATATAACCATGACTTTGGCCTTTCAGCATGGCTCTGTTATCTCAAAAGTCAGGAACACAGAACACTGCTGTCATCACATTGCCAGCAGATAGCTTGCTCATGGGGCCCTTCTTACCCCAAGGAAAGGCATCTTCTGCCCTCATTGTCTGCTCACCTTGTCCCCAGGGAATCTGGAATAAGTTTTCTTCACAGCTTAATGACACAGTGGGGTTGGGGAAGGACATCACTGAGTCATTTCCAGCCAAATGAAAGCATTATTTATAGCAATCTGCATAAACCAACCTTGGTGTTAACTGAAATGTCTTCCTTCTGGCATGGGATAAATACCAGGATAATTGTCACCAGCACCCTTTAAAACAGCTCATTAAGTATATATAGGCTGCTAATTGCCTCCCCCAAGCTTTCCCATCTCTCTCCCTTGAACATGATCAAGTTCGTTGGCCTCTCTCCAATGGGTTGCATTCGTACAACCATAGAGGGTTCTTCTCCCATCACAGCTTAAATCAATATTATGCATTTTTTTGGCAATGGTTGACTACAGGGGGAAACTGGAAATTATGCAGTACTTTCATCAGCACGTGGTCTCTATTGCTTACTTTTTATCATTTGAACCTCCCCTTCTCATTTCTACCATTCAGTCTTCGGTGCTGCTACCTTTCCCTCACACATTATCCACTGTATTCACCAAGCCTTTCATCTTTCCTGTTTACCAAATTGTTGTCGGAAGGTAGGTCTCATTTCTTATTGTTGGGCTTCACTTCAAAGTGTCTAGTTAAGGTTTATGAGCCATAGCACAGGTAAAATTGACCAACAATAAATATTCCCTGACATTTACTGTATTACTCAGGTGATTTCTAATTACATATTGTCATGTATTTTACTTTTTTATCCTTATATGATTTGTATACCCACAGAGACCATAAACCAAGACACCACCACACCTTTCATTTATATTATAGCCCTGTTAACCCTCACCACTTCAGCACCCAGAATCAAGTCTGGTCTTCCTCATACAGCACACCCAATTCCCACTATATTGAAAATAAACCAGCATTTTTTCCCAAAGGTTCAAATAAAATCTCTCATCACACATGTCAATTTTCTTCCTTTGCTGTTCCTAGATAGAAGAATAAATGGAAAGTTTATTTTCTCTCACATTTAATTCTAATAATAAATACCATCAAAACCTCCATCTTTGAAATCTAGAATACAAGTATACTCATGTGTAAAACTTTGCTTGAGACTTCAAGCATAGCTAAATATCTGGCACTCCCATTTCTACATTTGTCATGCAAATGCTACACAAATTACTCAGCAAGCAAGACTGCCTTCTAGAAAAAGGAAATATGCAATTTTACCTTGTCAGTGGGATAGATTATTGTTTAAGATCTTTTTTAATCAAGAAAGATATTTTTATTGATCATAAATAGTTTAATTTTGTATACGAAAAAACTTTTGAATGTGTTGGGGATTTTTTTGAAAAATTTCACTGGCTAAAAATGTTTTTCAAATATATTTGTGGAGGTAAGAAAAATAACAGTAAAATGGCTATTTTTCAAGACTTCAAGGGCTGATACTTTGAACTGCTTGAAGTCAGTTGGTTTATCAATCTTGACACTGCATTCAGAATGAACACAATATACAACTAGTTCTCCAGCAGTCCAGGCAACAAATATTTAGTTTTGCCTGAAGTGCTAGAAGTCAAAGTAGAGAAAAGAGAAATAATTCTGTACGAGCTGAGTACAAGTCGAAATGCTGTTTTCCTCTTTGATTTCTCTTTCTTTAGTTTAACATGTTTCTTTTTTTTAATTTTAGACTTGGGGGAATATGTGCAGGTTTGTTACATGGATATATTGTGTAATGGTAAGGTTTGGGTGTCTAGTGTACCCATCACCCAAAAGTGAACATTGTACCTGACAGGTAATTTGTCAACCCTCGACCCTCTCCCTCCCAATGTCTATTATTTCCATCTTTATGTCCATGTGTACCCATTGTTTAGCTTTCATTTACAAGTGAGAACATGTAGTATTTGAATTCCTGTTTCTGAGTTATTTCACTTAGGATAACGGCCCATCCATCTATGTGGCTGCAAAGGACATGATTTCATTCTTTTCATGGCTGCACAATATTCCATGGTGTATATACATCACATTTTCTGTGGCCATTAATTTTTAATGGACACTTGATTCCATGACTTTATTACTGCAAATACTGCTGTGATAAACATATGAGTGCAGATGTCTTTTTTGTATACAATGATTTCTTTTCCTTTAGACAAATGTTCAGAAGTAGGGTTGCTGGGTTGAATGGTAGTTTTATTTTCAGTTCTTTGTAAAATCTCCATACTGTTTGCCATAGAGGTTGTACTCATTTACATTCCCACCAACAGCATAAAAGGATTCCCTTTTCTCATACCCTAATACTAACATCTGTTGTTTTTTTACTTTTTAATAATAGTCATTCTGACTGGTATAAGACAATATCTTATTGTGGCTTTGATTTGCATTTCTCTGATGATGAGTAATGCTGAACATTTTTTCATGATTTTTGGCCACTTTTAAAAAATGTCTCTTCATGTCCTTTGTCCACTTTTTAAGGGATTGTTTGTTGTTGTTTTTTTCCTGTTGAGTTGTTTGAGCTCATATTAGTCCTTTGTTGGAAAAATAATTTGTAAATATTTTCTCCCTTTATGTAGGTGGTCTGTCTACTCTTACTCTACTGATTATTTCCTTTGCTGTGCAGACTCTCTTTAGTTTAATTAAGTTCCACTTGTCTATTTTTGTTTTTGTTGCCTTGCTTTTGCCTAAGCCAGTGTCCAAAAGAGTTTTTTCCCTAGGTTTTCTTCTAGGACTTTTACAGTTTTAAGACTTACAATCAGGACTTCAATCCATCTTGAGTTAATTTTTGTATATAATGAGAGACAGGTGTCCAATTTTATTCTTTTGCATATGGCTAGCCAACTTTCTCAGCACCACTTATTGAATTCGGTGTTCTTTTTCCATTGTTTATTTTTGTCAACTTTGTCAAAGATCAGTTGGATGTAGGCATGTATCTTTATTTCTTGGTTCTCTATTCTATTCCATTGATCTATGTATCTATTTTTGTACCATGATGTTTTAGTTATGATAGCCTTGCAGTGTAAGTTGAAGTCAGGTAATGTGATGCCTCCAACTTTGTTCTTTTTGCTAAGGATTGTTTGAGGCCTTAAAAATATCAAGATAAAAGTGATAAATGATGACAAAGGAGTAACATAAAATATGTAGGACACTACACATGGAATAGCATTATTTGTTCCAGAACACACATGCAAACATGTGCTTATTGATGCATGGAAAATGACTTTTATTCATCTTTTATTCATCTGAAATTTTACCATGAACATTAACTAGATTTTGCAGAAAAAAAATTGAAAATTACCCATCTCTTAATTAATTTTCGAGATTACAGTTTTATAAGTGTGCCCAATGTTAGGTATCTCTAGATTGGCATGGCTGCTTTTGCCTATCCCCTACAAATCCGACTCCATTGAACACTGATCTAGACAAGGTTGTCAAAGGGCTAAATCATAAACATTTAAGCTTTGCACACCAGTTTATGTTGCAACCATACAGCTCTGCTGTTGGCGTTCAACAGCAGCACAAACAACATGAAAATGAATGGATGTAGTTAGGTTTCGATAAACGTTTCCCACAAAAACAGGCAGCAGGTCAGATTTGGCCCAGAGACCCTAATTTGTCAAACTGATATCTAGTATTATAGCCACTAGCCACATATGGGTATTTAAATTCAAATTAAGCACAACTGCATGAAATTGAAAATCCAGTTCCCCAGTTGTGCTAGCTACATTTTTTTTCTTTTTTCTTTTTCTTTTTGAGCCAGAGTCTCACTCTGTCACCCAGGCCGGAGTGCAGTGGCACCCTCGAGGCCACCCCAGCAAAGACCTGCTGGGCTCAGGCGATCCTTCCGCTTCAGCCTTCCAAGTAGCCGGAACTACAGGTGGGCACTACCACGCCCGGCTAACTTTTGATGTATTGTAAAGACGAGATCTCGCCAAGTTGCCCAGGCTGTTTGCCAACCCGTGGGCTCAGGCAATCCCCTCACCTCGGCCTCCCAAAGTGCCGGGATTCCAGGTTTGAGCCACCGCACCCACCCGCTGGCGACATTTCAAGTGCTCACAGATTGCAGCTAGTGGCAACCATACCGAACAGCAAAAATACAGAACATTTCTGCCGTCACAAAACAGACAACTTACCTCTCAAAATCATCATACTACATTAAAATTGTTTGGATAACAGTAAGGCAATCCCGCTCCCCGGACCGAGACGGCGAGCCACACACAGCCCACGGTGACCCACTTCCGGATCATTTAAGATGGCGGCAGCAGGGGCACGGTGAGGGGAGGAGGGCCCGCAGGGCATGCCGGGCTGTGCGCGAGGACTTCTGGGAATGGGGGCGGAGCCTGGCCGTGCCCGCACGTGGAGGGGAGAGCCAGCCGCTGTGATGGACGTGTTCCTTATGATCCCACGCCACAAGACTACCATCTTCACCAAGGCCAAGGAGTTGAGCCCCGAGTTTCAGCTGAAGCACACCATCGAGGGCATCCTCAAGCGACCGCCCGACAAGCAGTGGCTGTACAAGGACGACCAGCTCCTGGATGGTGGCAAGATGCTGGGCGAGTGTGGCTTCACCAGCCAAACAGCATGGCCGCAGGCCCAGCCACAGACAACTTTGAGGCCCTGTGTATGGAGCCCTTTTTCAGTCCACCCGAGCTGCCTGATGTGATGAAGTCCCAGGACTCAGGAAGCAGCACCAATGAACAAGCTGTGCAGTGAGGACCCCCTGCCCTCCGGAGGCCAATTCTCCCCAATAAGAGGATGTCAAAAAAAAAAAAAAAAGAGTAGGGGGGAAAAAGGCATGTTATTCCCTAAGCTGCTAAATCCTCCTTTTTTGACACTTACTCAATATGAATGATTTATAATAGCATCAAGTAGTGTGAAAGCTTCATATGCTGCACAAAATTGCCATGGTGTGACTTTAAACAACATTTTAATTTTCACCGAGACAAAGTGTTAAAAAGTATGGTGGAACTTTTATTTAGAATACTTAAGAATGGAAAACCAAAACTATCTACAAAATAAAGATTATGGAGTTGGCCTCCATTTATCTTTTTTAAACACCTTTTGAAACTGAAGTCCAAAATACAGCAATTTTAAATATGCCCAAAAATGATGAGGGAGGGAAAAGCAAGTAAGATAGAAGATATCAAATATAGCTGTGCCTAGGGAATGTGTCATTTAAAACTACCATCTGAGGCCAGGCACGGTGGCTCACACCTATAATCCCAGCACTTTGGGAGGTTGAGGCAGAAGGATTGCTTGAGCCTAGGAGTTGAGAGCAACATAGCAGGACTTCATGTCTACAAAAAATTAGCTGGACTGGGTGGTGCACACCCATAAACAGCTACTTGGGAGGCAGAGGTAAGAGAATTGCCTGAGACCAGAAGTTTGAGGCTGTAGTAAGCTGTGCTCATGCCACTGCGCTCCAGCCTGCACAACAGAGCAAGATCCCAACTCAAAAAAAAATCATCTGCTTCCAGAAGTATTCGGAAGGGACTTTGTCCAAGTATGGCCTCCCATGAGATGGCCACACAGCTACCCTGAGAGCCTGTGGATATAAGATGGGACAGAAGCACTTCCTTTTTAAAATCAAGAGCAATAAGGATCATCAAATGATGACAAAGAAGCTGGCAGAACTAAGCAGGACATGAGGAATAAAAGGAAAAACTTTAAGAGAAAATAATTCTATAACATTTCCCACGTGTTCATCGGATTGCCATAAGCTTGACAGACACACTATTTATTGCCCACCTGCTATTCCCTTCAGTGCTGAGGGAGAATTCACATCTCGAGAAAAACAGTGGAAGAGAACCAATGGCCTGAGAGAAGCTGTTCAGATTCGTGTACTCCTTTGGCAGCCAAATGAGCTTTGTCTCCTCCGCAGCCCGTTTGAAAGTGACTGCAGAAGCAGCTGCCCACAGCAGCAGCAATAAACATTTATCCTCAAAAAATTACGACTGTCAACCAGAGAAAGGAGGATCAAAAGTCTGAGTGCAAGGCAGTTTGCTTATTGATTTTGAAGCCCATACCGTGACAAAAGACCAGACAGAAATGTGTTCAGTTAAGCTGGGCACGGAGGGGGGCCGACAGCCACATTCCAAACTGCATAATTTTATAATTAAAGATCAGGGGTGGCCAAAATAAATAGAATGACATTAATCAAGTCTTTAGAATGCCAGTGTACAAATCAGTCTCTCTCGTTTCAAAGAAACTTCGACAACTTTCAAAGGGCATCATCTTGTGACAGGGACGCGCTGTGTTATAACTGTTTAATTAGCTCAGGTATCAAAAGGCAGATGTGTCTACAATGGGAATTCCAATATTACGTATGGCAAGAGCTGCCTGGACATGACTGTGGCCGTCATCCCCAGTCCCTCAGCAAGTCGCCTTCATCATCCTACTCGGTTTGCTTTTATAAAAATGGTCCAAATGAAAGCCTCCTCACAGGAATGTTACGAGATTTGATGTGGTTTCTGGAGACATACTTTGAAGATGAAGGCGGTGAATTTCATATGAACAAAGAAGAGTGAGTTGTGGTTTTTAAAGCAGTGCTTCTCAAACTTTGATGGGATATGCATCGCCTGGAGATCCTGTGAAAATTCTTATTCAAGAATTTCTTACTGGCTCCCAAGTGATGGTGATACTGCTGGTCCAGGGACTGTACTTTGAGTAGCAGAGCTAAGTAGCACATTCATGCTCCATGATCAAAGAATGGCCTTGAGGCTTGGAACTGACAGAGGGTATTATTCTTTAAGTGCATAGTTGTAAAATGTTAGCATGACATAGGCCTAAAAGATTACTGAAAGTAAATTCTCTAATATTAACATGCATTTAAGGGACACACCCACAGTCACACCACAGAGGAGTAGTAGTTTTTATGAGGTAGGGAGGCCCCCCAAGCCTAATAAAATGAGGGACTTTCCAGGATAGAGAAAGGTCCTTCCTAATATAATAAGATAAAAGCCTTCCCAGAATAATGAAAGAGTCCTTCTAGTACCATAGGATAAGACCTTTCTTAGCAAGATTTATACTAGAAGGAATGTAACCCCCAATCTATAGTGGGCATGTGTAACTCTGTGAACTGTGAAATACCCAATTAGAATGTGTGTTACTAACATGTAAACCTTATCGGAGGGACAAAGAAGCAAGAAATGTATAAAAGGCAATGCCCCCCTGTGCTCAGAGCTCAGCCTTTGGATGTGAATCCACTGAGCGAGTGCCGGCACAAATAAACACTGCTTCCTGGCAAAGTAGCTGTGGTGTCCTGTCTCTCTCTGTAAAAATCCTGCCACATCTGGGTCTGGTTTCTTTTGACAGCCACGATGGCACATATCTAAAGTCCTGCACAGTATGAAAAGCATGTTCACCATGATAGAGAAGGAAGGGAAAGGGGGAGGAAGAAAAAAAGAGAGGGGAACAGTTTATTTCTCACACATCTGTATCACTGAATTAGACAAAAATCATGGTCTGTGATGTCAAGAACCTCTCAAAAGAGTTGTAGAGTTGGAACCAATTCCTCTGAAAACCAGAATAAGACAAGGATGCCCACTCTCGCCTCTCCTTTTCAACATAGTTTTGGAAGTACTAGCAAGAGCAGTCAGACAAGAGAAGGAGATCGAGGTATCCAAATAGGAAAAGAGGAAGTCAAATTATCCCTCTTTGCAGATGACATGATTCTATTCCTCAAAAACCCAAGAGAACCTGTCAAAAACTTCCTTGCACTGATAAAGGACTTCAGCAAAGTCTCAGGGTATAAAATCAATGTGCAAAAGATATTCGCATTTCTATATACCAACAATAAACAAACAGAAAACCAAATAAAAAGCACAACCCCATTCACAATAGCCAGAAGAAAAATCAAATACCTTGGCATCTTCCTAACCAGAGATGTGAAAGACCTTTACAATGAAAACTACAAAACACTGCTCAAAGAAATCAAAGATGACACAAACAAATGGAAAAAATATTCCATGCTCATGGATTGGAAGAATCAACACTGTTAAGATGTTCATCCTACCCAAGGAAATCTATAGATTTAATGCAATATCCACTAAATTACTAGCAATATTCTTCTCAGAACTGGAAATGACAATACGGGAATTCATATGGAAACATAAGTGACTACAAATCACCAAAACTATCCTCAGGAAAAAAAAAAGAAAGAAACAAAGCAGGAGGCATCACACTTCCAGACTTTAAACTCTATTATAAAGCTACAGTAATCAAGACAGCCTGGTATTGGTACAAGAACAGGCATATAGACCAATGGAACAGGATGGAGATTCCAGAAGCAAAACGTCAATTTCTCAACTAACTTGTCTTCAACAAAGCCTCCCCCACCAATGACTGGGGATAGGAGAACCTATTCAGTAAATGGTGCTGGGAAAACTGGCTGACCACATGCAGAAGATTAAAACAAGATCCCTGC
>CAUYQG010037232.1:0-14729 GCA_963574415.1 Tarsius wallacei | reverse complement strand
GGCTCGGTGGCTCAGTCTGTAATCCCACGCTTTGGGAGGCTGAGGTGAGTGGATTGCCTGAGCCCGCGGGTTCGAGACCCGCCTGGGCAACTTGGCGAGACCTCATCTCTACAATAAATCAAAAAATAAGCCGGGCATGGTAGCGCACGCCTGTAGTTCCAGCTACTTGGAAGGCTAAGGCGGAAGGATCGTTGGAGCCCAGCAGGTCGAGGCTGCAGTGGCCGGGAGCGGCCACTGCACGGGAGCGGCCACTGCACTCCAGTCTGGGCTACAGAGTGAGACTCCAACTCAAAAAAAATAAAAATAAAAATAGACATACATGTGCAGGTATCTTTTTTGTAGAATGATTTGAATTCCTCCAGTTATATTCCCAGTAGGGGAATTGCTGGGTTCTGTTTAGTCTTTAGGATATTTAAGATGATTTATTTAAAAGATTCTATAATTAAGAGGCAATATAGCATGCTTCTTCAGAACACAGACTCTAATAACAGACTGCCTAGGTCTGAATTTTCCTCAAACACACTCTGTGTGACTCTGGGTAAGTTACATAACTTCTCTGAGATTCAGTTTTAGAACTGTAAAACAGGAAAATTAATAGTATCTACTTCACAGTGTTGTTATGAGGGCCAAGTTGATAACTCTTTATGAAGCATGTTAAAACGTGCCTGGCACATGGCACTTGTAATTATCGGCTACTATTATTATTATTATCAATATCTCTAATGTAATAGTTACTCATCAAGTTACACAGAACCTCCCCCTTCAATCTGAATTTTAGTGAAGATGTGTTATAAATGGAGTAGAGTCAGCAACATTTTAAATGAAACCATTTGTACAAATATAGTTGATATTAATGTGAAGAAGGCAGGGAGCACATACAATTATTTCCAAGGAGGAATTAGAAAGACCCCACTTCCCTAGGCTTTACAACCAAGTTAAAGCTTGTAAAATAAAAACTCACTGCAGTTTGAAATGCATCTTTTATGGCAACAGATCTGTGATTATAAGGATAAACACAGCTTTGCTTTTGCACCTTTAAACAGATGCACAGAGGATCCTCTGTGGCCCAGGTTGAAACTCACCTTGGAGAAAGGAGCTATGGAAATGCTGGGCTTGGTGACAACAGCAAGGTTCACATCAGCATCATGGGAGCAGAAATGCACCTGTTTCCCAGCAGGGATCAACTTTGCTCCTCACCTGGCAATTAGTAGGTCTGACTTAATTTAAAGCCTACACAAATCACTGACCTCTGAGAATGTGACTGATGTTATTTTCTGAACTGAAAATAACAGTCAAAACAACAATGCCAATAACACACATTTCGCTCCTATCCATGTTTTAAGGCAGCTGAGTAATTAGTAATTCAACAATTAGTCATTACAGCAAAACCATGACACATGTGAAGGTACTCACACCATCATTTTATTTCACTGTTGTTTTTTTTTTAACTTATGAGCTTTAAGAATTTAGGATGTTTTGCCGACTATAATATTAACCCTCTCAACATGTAAGGTAATAAATGTTAAAATCAAATTATGATACATATCCCAATAATTCTATTATACTGTAAAATTAATGCTCATCACTATCCCCAGTACTCACCAAAAATGAAAATGCTGGATCTGATTGTTTTAAAATTATAACAAGTAAAAGGTTACTAAGCCAGTAGTGTTTAAAAGCCAGAAGCAATAAACCTGTAGGTTTTCACAAGATACACATGGAGATATCCCTTGGAGATTTAGTTTTCTAACACAGAAGGATAAAAACGTCTATTCCCAAGAGGAAGAAAAAACAGAAAGTTTTTGCTCCTAGTAGGAAAATACAATTTGGCATACTCTAGGTTTAGTGACCAAAGATTATCAGAAAGTGAAAATATTTACAGCAGAATCAAGACAGATGTGACCAACAGAGGGCTCCATACTTTATGCCAGTATTATTTTTCCAGCATCCCTTAATGGTGTCAAAAGTATGCCATTCCATCTGAATGATTAACAGCTATCTTTACAAAGCTGGCTTTCAACACAGCAAAGGGTTTTTCAAAGCACCCCAGGGCAAGGTAGCCCTGGTATTTATTGCTTGCAGGACCAGAACTCAACCACTCTGAGATGCTGAGGTGCCTGCCAAATGATCAGGCTGTGAAACTTGGTTCTAAACTCCACTCTGATGTGAATCTACAGTGGAGCACTTTTGCAGTTAAGATTAAGGAAAGATCTTTGATCGAGAGCCTTTAGTCAAAAGAGCCTTGGGGCCAGGCACTATGGTACAGCCTGTAATCCCAGCACTGTGGGAGGCCGACCAAAGTGGAAGGATTGCTTGAGCTAGGAACTCGAGACCAGTCTGAACAACATAGCTAGACTTTGTCTCTACAAAAAATTATAATAAAAAAAAAATGGTGGAGTGTGGTGGCACACACCTGTAGTCTCAGCTACTTGGGAGGCTAAGATGGAAGGATCACCTGAACCCAGGAGGTCAAGGCTGAAGTGAGCTGTGAACGTGCCACTGCACGCCAGCCTGGGCAACAGAATGAGACTCTGACTCAAAAAAAAAAAAAAAAAAGCCTTGAAAAAATTGAGGACTGTGCCTTCTACATCAGCAGGTGGGGTAAGGAGGAGACAAGAGAGAAGTCCAGGAATATATATGCATATATATGCAGCTACACTGTTGGCATTTGGTGGGTAATTTTTCATGTGATCAAATTTCTTTGGGCCCATTCAAAATAAAATATTTTCACAGGAAGTATTCATGTGAAACCTTTACCAATGAAAATTTTTCCTCTTATTTAATTAAAATCCCACATATCCTCAATCATTGTAGTGTAGCATTCATTCCAGTGTGAGAATAGTCTTTAGTCTTTGTGTAAGACTGTCACTCCCCCGATTAAACATCTCCAAGGGCTCCCCTGTGCCAATAGGCTAAAATCCTTTTCAGGATGGCCAGACCAGAGGTCTTGTTTACCTCCACAGCTGCCAGCATACTGCACTCCTCGCAAATCTCCAAATATTTTGCCATGCTCCTTCACATCTCTCAGCCCTTATCGACAATGTCTCTGTACCTAGACAATATCTCTGTACCTAGAATGTTTATTCATCTTTCCCTGCTCATCTAAAGTCATCTTCCCTTGAAGCCTCTACTGACTTTCCTCTCCCACTAGAGACTTACCCACTGCTTTCTTTGTGCCCACAGAATCCCCTGCTCAGCATTTAACTGCACTGTTTCAAAAATAATTTTCTAGAGAAATAGCTTAAACATAACAAACTAGACATTTTCAAGTATACAATTTCACAAGTTTTAACATATGCACATACCTGTGAAAACATCACCACAATCAAGAAAATGAGCATATCCACTCCCTCCCAAAGTCTGCCATGCCCTTTTACCATCTCACCCTCTCATCCCTCCCTGCTCTTCCCCAGCCCCAGGGAATCTGCTTTCTACAGATTAATTTAGCATTTTCTAGAGTTCAAAATATGTGGAAATCATACAATATGTAGTCTTTTAATTTTTGCTTTGCTTCTTTCACTCAGCATAAGTGTATTGAGATTTATCCATGTTGCATGAATCAATAGTTCATTACATTTTATTGCTCAGTAGTTTCAGCATGGATTTGGATACACTACAATGAGTTTATCTTTCCGCCTATTGACAGACATATAGGTTGTTTCAAGTTTTTGGTTATTACAAAGAACACTACTATGAACATTCGCATACAAATCTTTGTACAGACACATTGTGTTTTTTCTTGGGTACATACCGAGTGAAAATGGGTGAATCATGCCATTAAGTGTATGTTTAATTTTTTAAGAAACCATCAAACTATTCTCCAAACTGGCTGTGCCATTTTACATTTCCAGGAACAGTGTATGAAAGTTCTATTTCCTCCATATCATCAACATTTGATATGGTTTGTTGCTTTAATTATAGCCATGTTAATATGTCTATTGTATTATCTCACTGGGGTTTTCATTTTCATCTCCCTAATGATTAATCATGTTGAGCAATTTTTCATGTGCTTATTTACTACCCATAATTCTTATCTGGCGAAATACTTGTTCAAATTATTTCACCAGTTTTTAATGGGTTGTTTGTTTTCCTATCACTGAGTTTTGAGAGTAATTTGTGTATTTTGAATTAAAAATCAGACATATGATTTGCAAATATTTTCTCCCAATCTATGGCTTATCTTTGCATTGTCTTAACACTATCTTTTGAAGAACAGAAATTTAAAATTTTGATGTTGTCCAATTTATCAATTTGTTTTATGGATTATGCTTTTGGTATCATATCTAAGAAATACTTGTCTAACTCAATGCCACAAAGATTATTTCCTATGTCTTCTTCTACAAAATGTATAGTTTTAGGTGTGTTACATAGGACTATTGTGTGTTTATTTTGGGGTATGCTATAAAGTATAGTTCGATGTTCATTTGTTTACTTATAGATATCTTTTTTTTTTTTTTTTGAGTCGGGGTCTCACTCTGTCACTCAGTCTGGAGTGCAATGGCGTGATCATGACAATCACAACTCATGGCAGCCTCGACCTTCTGGACTCAAGTGATCCTTCCACCTCAACATTTCAAGTAGTTGGGACTATAGGTACACGCCCCCAAGCCCTGCTAATTACTTCTAAATTTTTTTGTAGCGATGAGATCCTGCTATGTCACCCAGGCTGGTCTCAAACTCCTGAGCTCAAGTAATTTGCCCACCTTTGCCTCCCAAATTGTTGGGATGACAGGGGTGAGCTGCAGCACCCAGCGCTTATGGATGTCTTATTGTTTTAAGCACCATTTGTTGAAAAATTGATCCTTTCTCCAACGAACTGCCTTTGTACCTTTGTCTAAGATCAGTGCTCTATACATGTCAAACTATTCTAGTGGTTCAATCTTTGACTTGCTTTTCTGTTCTAGTGATCTATTTGTCTACTGTGGCACCAGTATCATACTTTTGTTGTTGCTATAGCTTTCTATGTCTTAAAAATTGGTCAGTTTTAGTCCTTCAAATTTATTCTTCTTTTTCAAAGGGTTTTTTTTTTTTTTTTTTTTTTTGGCTATTCTAAGTTCATTACATTTCTATGTAACTTTTTAGATTTATCTTTTCAGTTTAAGAAACTATTGGCATTTAGATATGGGCTATGTTAAATCTACAGATCAATCTGGGAAAAAATGACATCATAACAATACTGGGATTTCTGACCACATGTACAAATTATAGCTCTCCATTTATATAGATCTTCTTTAATTTTTCTCAACATTATTTTGTGATTTTTCAGTGTATAAGTTTTTCACATCTTTTGTGAAATAATACATAGGGATTTATCCTGAAGTATTTCATATTTTTGATGCTATTGTAAATGACATTTTTATTTCAGTTCCTGACTGTTCACTGCTAGTATAGAGTAACACAATTAACTTTTATATACTGATATTGTATCCTGGACACTCGTCAGAGGTCACTGGAATTAAGAATAACGATTAACATCTTGATTGGACTTGGTGGCTCAGCCTGTAATCCCAGCATTTTGGGAGGCCAAGGTGAGTAGACTGTCTGAGCCCTCGGGTTTGAGACCAGCCCAGGCAACTTGACAAGATCTCACCTCTAAAATAAATTAAAAAAAAAAAAATTAGCTGGGCATGGTAGTACGTGCCTGTAGTTCCGGCTACTTAGAAGGCTGAGGTGGAAGGATCGCTGGAGCCTAGCAGGTCAACACTGGGGTGGCCGTGAGCATGCCATTGCACTTCAGCCTGGGCAATGCAGTGAGACTCCAACTCAAAAAAAAAAAAAAATTAACATCTCAGTGCCTAAGGGAATAAAAAAATTTGATCACAACTACACATAGGAAAAGGTTTGTGTAGATACACATTTGCTCGGAGAGAGAAATAAAGACATAGCCCCAGCAGTTCTATATCTATGCCTTTGGCCTAGATAGTTTGTATGAGTCTTCAAGCCCATAAGCCAAGTGATTTGGGAAAAATTCTAAGATTTAATATATATGGTTTTTCGTAAAACATTTTCTGAAATGTGAAACGTATAACCCTTCACCACAGAAGAGAAACTCAAGGGGACTAGTAACAGTAATGTGTCACCTTTCTTTTGGTCTTGATTCTCTTAGGGTGGTTTCTGCCTTTTTTCCTCATTATATTTTGTCTAAGTTTCCTTAAGAGGAATCTAGTCTTTACATTTCAGAACTGGGACCAAGCTGGTATATTTCTTCTATGTATCTACTTTCATTTTGAGTGATTAGTCAGGTTCCTGACTCTGAAGGCTACGTTTTAATTTATGTTGACAGCCTGTATAACTAAATCTGTGTATGTTCCTGTTGACCCTGCATCTGTAAATCAAAGGCTTGCTTAACAATGCAGCATTTCCTGTTTGCTGCATTGATTCTCCACAATAGAAAACTCAGAGGTCACATGCTTCTCATCCTTCACATCACCAGAACTCTATCTGCTGGAGACATAAAAGAAAGGATACCATTGTTACAAATCCCAGAACACTCTGTATTCCACACTGCACAGAAAACCTCAAAGCATGTTCCTAATTGAAAGGATTTTTGGTTGCACATGAGTTTTTTCAGCTTCATCCATGTCTCCAGATGACCATCACTGTCAGAACCGTCATTTCTGAGTATGAATGACATGCTGTATGAAGGGCACAGAGAAACAAACACCAAAAGAAAACACACAGAATTAACATCAAAGAATGAAATCTGATTAAAAATTTCCTAAACTCACTTCCTATCTGTGTAGGTTGGCATGACAGTCCTTCAGGAGGCCTCTGGCACTCTTTTAATCAGGGTCTCATGTACCTGTGACACTCCAAAGCCTTTCACTCATGCATGCTCTCTCTCTCTCTCTCTCTCTCTCTCTCTCTCTCTCTCTCTGGTTATAAATTGTTACTTGTGGGCCTTACATTTCTTTCATATAAAAACCTTTAATTTTTTTTTTTACAATAATACATGTTTACAGTATAAAATCAGAAAACCCAATTAAGCCTAGAAGAACACCGAAATCATCATTAAACCTACTCCCCAGAGACTACCATTCCTAACATTTGATATATATTCTCCCACATTTTTCTCCTCTGTTACATTATTTTCAATAGAAATAAAATTATAAAGTTATCCACAAATATTTTCTAGGTTGTCAAATAGGTAAAATGGCAGGAAGACATGTTGATTACTTTTTGGTATGATATTAGCAAAATAAGTAAAACAGAGAAAGAACTTTAACCAAAGCCATAAAATAATCATGGTGTGAGACTTGAATTATCCCCAGTCAGCACACGGTTTATTACTAAGATGGGTAGAATTAACTAGCAAATAAAGAAGTCTTACTAATTAGAAAATCAGAACACTATCGTTCAACCAGGTCATATGAAACAGCCCTGTCCATAGATAAAGCTCTAAGCATCCTATAAATACACATGGTTGACGTCCTTGGGGGGTGACAAATTGGAAAAGAGTTGAGGCCATGTTGTTCATGGTGAGGTCATGCCATTCCTGGTGAGAAGAACAAGAACTTAAGTGCCAGAAGTCCAGAGAAAAGGATATGCATGAACTGGGAGATATAACACATCACTTGCCACTTCTACGTACATCCATGTCTCTCACTGGACTGGGAGTTCTCAGCAGGTACTTTATTCCTCTTTTTTATCTTCAGTGCCTGGTACTTATTAAGGATTTGCTCAATTTAGGGCCCATACCAGAAACTGTTAAACTGAAATTAGACAGGCAGAAACCAGTCTACATTATATAGATTACCAAAAAAGATGAAAAATGATCTTGTCTAATTATGACTATCCCATTATGATTTGGGCAGAAACCATCCTGGATATGTCAGGGGTAAATGTTTATAAAGAAGCTGAATATAATTGGGAGGCTTGAGGCAGGAGGACTCCTTGAGCCCAGGAATTCAATACATGCCTGAGCAACATAGTAAGACTTTGTCTCAAAAACAAAAAAACAACCTGGATAATTTTAGGGCTCTGAGCATCCTAAATCCAATTTCTTTCTTTTTTTTTTGAGTTGGAGTCTCACTCTGTTGCCCAGACTGGAGTGCAATGGCACACTCACGGCCACCCCAGCGTCAACCTGCTGGGCTCCAGTGATCCTTCCACCTCAGCCTTCCAAGTAGCCCAAACTACAGGCACGTGCTACCACGTCCAGCTAATTTTTGATTTATTATAGAGACAAGGTCTCACCAAGTTGCCTGGTCTGGTCTCGAGCCTGCGGACTTGCCTCGGCCTCCCAAAGTGCTGGGATTAAAGGCTGTGCCACCGAGCCCGGCCCTAAATCCAATTTCTTACACACAAAACACAAAGTATTGATTTTCTGACTGCCAGCTGAATATTTTTTTCACTAAGACACACTATTTCCAAGGTTAATACGTTATGAAAGACAGAAATGTATGGAAGATAATTATATTAGAGACCTGACATGGTAGATTACTTGTAAAATGGCCTCCAATTTTCAGTTCCTCTCTGTATCCAGGCCTTTTGATTTTTGACTTTGCAAGTTCTCCCATCTCTAAGTACAGTCTATTTCAACATCCTTTGAACCAGGATTGGCCTTGTGACTGGCTTTGCCTCACAATACATGGGAAGTGATGGTGTGCCAGCTCTGAGAGTAGGTCTCCACGGTCTTGCGAGCTTTTCCTCTCCTTCTTAGAACCCTGCCCACCACCACGCAAGCCAGCTGGATGATGAGGAGATGCGTGGCTGTGTGGCTCAGCCACATAATCACTCCAGCTGACTGTCAGTCAACCACCAGACATGGGAGGAAGGGTGTCCTCCACCAGACAGCCCTGGGCCACTCTGCCCTGTCAGCACAGACGCATAACATGTCACCAATGAATAGGGAAATGCAAATTAAAGCCACAACCAGATATCCCTACATACCTATCAGAGTGGCTAAAACATTAAAAAAGAAAAAATAGTGAAAGCACCAAATGCTGGTGAGCATGGAGAGAAATAAGGTCATTTGTACATTGAAACTGCTTGTGGGGATATAAAATGGTACAACCACTGTGGAAAACATTTCAGAAATGTCTAATAAATTAACCACGCAACTACCCACTACTTGCATTCTTGGACATTTATATCAGATAAATAAAAACTGATGTTCAAATAAAAACCTGTCCACAGCAACTTTATTTAGAGTAGTCAAAATCTGGAAACAACCCAAAAATATTTCAATAGGTAAATGTTTAAAACCTGGTCCAGGGGATGGGGAGGAGGGGAAAAGAAAAACCTGATCCAGATGAGATGCCTGACACCTATGATTTAAGCACTTTGGGAGACTGAGGCAGGAGGACTGCTTGAGGCCAGGAATTTGTGTTACCAGCCTAGGTAACATAGCAAGAACTGTGTTTCTCCAAAACAAATTTTTTTTCATTGACTAAGGGCCAGGCATGGTGGCTCAGGCCTGTAATCCCAGCACTTTGGGAGGCTGAGGTGAGAGGACTGCCTGAGCCCAGGGATTTGAGACCAGCCTGGGCACGTTGATGAGATCTCATCTCTATAATAAATAAAACATTTAGACAAGCATGGTGTCTTGTGCCTGTAGTTCCAGCTACCTGGAAGGCTGAGGCAGAAAGATAGCCTGACCCTAGCAGGTCAAGGTTGCAGTAACTGTGATCGTGCCACTGCACTCCAACCTGGGTGACAGAGTGAGGCTCCCACTCAAAAAAAAAAAAAAAAAAAAATTGGCTAGGCATGGTTGTGCATGCCTGTAGTCCCAGCTACTCAGGAAGCTGAGACAGGAGGATCACTTGAACCGGGGACTCAGGAGGCTGAGGCTTCAGTGAGCCATGACTATACCGTACACTGTAACCTCGGCAACAGAGCAAGACCTGGAACTCAAAAAAATGAACTACTCCTCAAAAATAAAATGTAACAAACTATTGATACACACAACTTAGTTACAACTCCAGATAGCTACTGAGTGGGGAGGAGGGGAAAAAAGCCAATCCCAAAAGGTCAAATGCTGTATTTATATGACATACGTAAAATGACAAAATTATAGAAATAGAGAACGCATTTAGTGGTTGCCAGGTCACAGACCACGGGAGGGGCAAGTGTGTATAAAAGGGCAACACAGGGAATTATTGTGGTGATGGGAACGTCCCGTACCTTGGCTATGTCAATGTCAGTATCCTGATTGTGATGCTGTGGTACAATTTGTAAAATATTACCATTGGGAGATACTGAAGGGCACAAGGGATCTCTCTGTATTATGCAGCTGTGTGTGAATCTACAACTATCTCAAAATAAGTTTAGTTTAAACTAATTACATGCATGGCTCTGGGCAGATTACTAACTCTCTCCCAGTTACCTTATCTGCAAAATGGGGGGAAAATAGTACTTTAATAAGGCTTAAGTTAGGTGATCACATGAAAGGATGTTTATAACATCCTTAGTGCATGATCAGTATTCAATAAATATTATGATTGATATTAGTAGCAATAGTAACAAATAATAAATACAGATAGTCATAAATTTAATAAATAATCTTGTTAGTTTAAAGCCCACCAGATTAGGGGGGCATGACAGCAAAAGAAAGGTCACCCTGTATGCTCACAGTCGAGAAAACTGAGAAAAACTGCTCTATGTTAGAAAAAGCTATAGAATGACACAAAGAAGATATATGTCAAGAGAGTTTTTTAAAAAATGAAAACCTGGGCTGGGAATCTATTAGTCTCTATAAAGATATATAATTAAACACATATCCAAAGAGTCACAGAATCTCAGAGTTAAATTAGAACTTAACCCTGTTGAACTTTCTTAACCTCTCATGCTGTACTGAAATAGTCTCTACAATATCTAGTAGTGTTTTTCTCTTAACTTCCACTGATGGAGAAGCCACTATCTTGCAGAGTAAAATATAATTGTTAAACTCTAAATCAAAGGCTGACAATCCAAGCTGCACATCAGAATCATTTGATAAGCATTTAAAAAATAATAGTTAAAGGTTTCCATGGGGATGACTTTTTTTTAATCACTTCAAAATGATAAAGAGTGATGTCCCTTCACTGTGTGGATATAGGCAACACTTGAAGAGACAATACTTATTTTATTGGATGATGTCTTAATCCAGCTAGGATACAACACAATCAACTTGTACCATATAGGGCACATCCAGCCATCTGCTCATTCAACAAATAGCTATTAAGCATCTTCTATGTGTTACGCACCGTGTTAAATGTTGGAATTACAGCTATAAGTAAAAGTGACACAGTCCCTGCATTCAAACTTAAATCAGAAGAGTGAAATACTTGCTTAATTATCATAAAATGCACAATGGTGGGGATTGAGGGGTTATGGGAACACCTCACAGGATGCAGAAGTATCTACTCATCTGAAAGCTTATCTATCAGGAGTAAGACTTGCCTCCCTATTTGTAAAAACGCAGATCAACTATTTAAGGGCCATTTACATAAAGAAAATAAACACTTCATTTATCTGCCCTCATGAAAGAATATTCTGGTGTAAATATCCACTTTCTAGAAAGCTGAAATGTGTCAACTTGTGCTGAAAGTGGATTTAAAATTTCTAAAACCAAATTCTTTTAAAATGCAATGTTATAAACTGCCCCGAATCCCTAAAATAAACAAATAATTGTGATTTATACTATTTTTACTGGTTCCTGGTGATCCTTGTGTTAGTACCATGTATTCCAACACCGGGAAGACTCTGCAGTCTCTGGAGGGATGCAGAGAAACAGAACTCTTGCAGCATGCTGCACGCTCCATCTGTCCATGCACATGAGGGTGCACCTGAGCATGTCTGCCGTGCACTGAGCATCCTTAGCTCAGGGTTGCAGTCTGTTTTCTTTAGGATCCATTGCCTCTACTGGCTCTTATCCACAATGCCTGCCTCTACCATCCCTCCTCCCTTCTAACCTGCTCTCCCCCAGCTAAACTGCTCTCTAGAACAAAAATGAAAATTTCCAAGGGAACCCAAACAACAGGCACCATATATCAATTTAAAGTAAAAAGACCCTTTGCCTAAAACAAAGTTCAAATGCACAGATTTGTAAAAAGTATTTTCAGTGAACCAAGAGGCATTGTGTTTTCCTGACTTTACATCCAGTATTCCAAAGCATTAAAGTGTAAAAAAACAAGCAAACACCACTTGCCTGGCAGTAAGTATTATGCCCATTATGATTATACATAACTTTTCCCTAGAAGTAATGCAAACATTTGTACTATCATCTCACTTATTTTTGTCAAATCCTGAGATGTGGAAAAAGGCAAATATTATCAATACTTTGGGAGCAAAGCTGAGACCAAGATCCTAAGTAAAATGCCCAAAGTCACAGAAAGAGGCTTGAGGGTCTTCCTTCCTCCTGGCCCTCATTTTCTTTCCAGGAAAAAATTATTCTAGAGCAGAGAAAAATTATTCTTCTAGTGAGCTCTCTCTGCCCCTAGTAATGATTTTTCATAGATGTTTTTGGTTCTGAGCAATGGCTCACGCCTATAATACCAGCACTGGGGGAGACTGAGGTGGGAGGATTGCTTGAGCCCAGGAGTTTGAGACCAGCCTGGGCAACATCGTGACACCTCATCTCTACAGAAAATCAAAAAATTAGCCAGGCGTGGTGGCAGGTGCCTGTAGTCCCAGCTACTCAGGAGGCTGATGCAGAAGGATTGCCTAAGTCCAGGAGGTCCAGGCTGCAGTGAGCCGTGACTGCGCCACTGCACTCCAGCCTGGGCAACAGAGTAAGACCCCAACTCAAAAAAAAAAAAAGAAAAATCTGAAGGAAGCCACCTTTATTTCATACAAAAACTTTTAGAAAGTACTCAAGACTTATAAGGAGAATACCCTCCTGTTTCTACGTCACCACATGGACTCAACACCTTTCCAAATACCTTGAAATTACTTTAGGTAAATGCACTTCACTCTTTGAGCACTTTTCATTCGGTGAGAAAAACCACAGTTCCACGACAGTATATAAAACTACCTACACACTTTCACAGAAATGACTCTGCATTAGCATGTTACAAATATCAACTCCCCGCCCACCATCTTTGGATGTCTGCTCACTTTTCTGCAAGAGACTGACTGGATTGTTTGCAGATGAATTTCATTCCATTAGGACCCGCCTCTCCCTGCTATGCAGCTAGAGGGATTATGGCTCTTCTTCCTTCCCCTCATTGTGTCTGCTGAACCTACTCCCGATTCTTGGTATATAACATTTTTAAGTGTCCACAATGTTCTTGCTGCTTTAAGAATATCTGTGTCACTTTCCAGCCTCAATTACTAAAATACTACAAACTTTTACAGGAAAGGAATTGGAAACAGTATTTCAAGTAGTCAGCAGAACAGGAAAAGAAAAACCATTAAAGTGTGCATATCTGCCCTTCTGTAGGGTCATGCTGCCTCCTCCTACAAATCTAATTAACACACATCCTCCTTTTATCCTTTTTTCTGCACCATACATCCTGTAAAACCGGACTTACTGGTGCAAGTGGAAGGACAATGTTTAATGTGCGTGGGTATATCTGAGATAGATAGGACTGCTGAGATATGTCTTGAGGGATGGCTCAGTGTTGGCAGAAGTCTAAAGAATTCATCTGGCAACATCGCGATTAAGTGGGAAACGCATAAATTAAAGCAGCTCTGGGGCAATTTAAACTTCATTACCAAGTCGGCCTGGTGCTTCAGGATGAATGTGAGCTACAAATGTAGCCATTTCCATTTCCTCCAAGTATAACTCCCCCTCACTTTTTCCCTTGCTCCCTGAACTGTCAGCAGCTGGCTGAGAAGAAAGAAAAGATGCAAGATGAGAACTGTTATGCATCCTACAGCAGGGGTCCTCAACCTCCAGGCCACAAACCAGCAGCACCTTGGCCTGTTAGGAACCTGGGCCACCACACAGCAGGCAGGAGGTGAGTAGCAGGCAGTGAAGGAAAGCCTCATCTGTATTTAAATAGCCACTGCTTGCAGTACCACCTGACCTCTGCCTTCAGTCAGATTAGCTGAGGCACTATATTCTCAAAGGAGCCCAGACCCAACTGGGAAGTATGCACGTGAAGGATCTAGGTTGAGTGTTCCTTATGAGAATCTAATGCCTAAGGATCTGAGATGTAGCTCAGGCAGTGATGCTAACACTGGGGAACAACTGCAAATACAGATTAACATTAGCAGTGAGGTTTGACTGCAGAGACCATAATAAATCAATTGCTTGCAGACTCATATCAAAATAATAATTTCATAATCATGTTCATTTCATTATATATTACGATGTAATAAAAATAAAGTGCACAATAAATACAATGTGCTTGAATCATCCCGAAACCATCCCCCCCAACCCAACTGTGAAAAAATTGTCTTCCACGAAACCCAGTCCCTGATACCAAAAAAGTTAGGGATCACTGTCCCACAGGACAGTCAACTCTCAGTTTTCTGAGATAACTGGGGGTGGGCTAATTAAGCTTCCTTTTCACAATCAGGTTTGGACGTCTTTTTTCAATCAACTTCCTCACCTGTGTAGGTACCCATGGGATAAAATTTGATTTTAACTCCCTAAGACCGTCCCTATATGTCTTTTAAGTGGCAGTAACAGTGAGCACTGAGCTAATCAAAACACAATCGAGAAAGCAGAAGTACAACCTGGATCTCTTGCCTCCCACACATGTAGGCCAGTGCACCCACTTTCACCAGATGGAAGTTAATAATCTGGGACAAGTACTCACTTGGAATCCTAGAGTGCCAAAAAAGCACTGCTGGTGGCC